>CAXITT010000767.1:110601-122539 GCA_964033795.1 Lymnaea stagnalis | reverse complement strand
AAATACACTTGGGGCTGTAAGAGACATATTAGACATACACTTGGGGCTGTAAGAGACATATTAAAAATACACTTGGGGCTGTAAGAGACATATTAGACATACACTTGGGGCTGTAAGAGACATATTAAAAATACACTTGGGGCTGTAAGAGACATATTAGACATACACTTGGGGCTGTAAGAGACATATTAAAAATACACTTGGGGCTGTAAGAGACATATTAGACATACACTTGGGGCTGTAAGAGACATATTAGACATACACTCGTGACTGTAAGAGACATATTAGATATACACTTTGAACTGTAAGAGACATATTAGACATACACTTGGGACTGTAAGAGACATATTAGACATACACTTGTTACTCTAAGATACAGATTAAAAATACACTTGGGACTGTAAGAGACATATTAGACATACACTTGGGACTTTAAGAGACATATTAGACATACACTTGGGGCTGTAAGAGACATATTAGACATACACTTGTTACTCTAAGATACAGATTAAAAATACACTTGGGACTGTAAGAGACATATTAGACATACACTTGGGGCTGTAAGAGACATATTAGACATACACTTGGGGCTGTAAGAGACATATTAGACATACACTTGGGGCTGTAAGAGACATATTAGACATACACTTGGGACTGTAAGAGACATATTAGATATACACTTTGAACTGTAAGAGACATATTAGACATACACTTGGGACTGTAAGAGACATATTAAACATACACTTGGGGCTGTAAGAGACATATTAGACATACAGTTGGGGCTGTAAGAGACTTATTAGACATACACTTGGGACTGTAAGAGACATATTAGACATACACTTGGGAGACATATTAGAAATACACTTTGGACTGTAAGAGACATATTAGACATACACTTGGGACTGTGAGAGACATATTAAACATACACTTGGGACTCTAAGAGACGGATTAAACCAAATATTTCAGACTCTGTGTTTGTCGTCTGGAACTCTATGCTAGAATGTAGCATCTCTGTTATTACGAAACTAGAAAAAGATACTTTACGCGATGAAGCTTGAATATAGTCTCTTTTAACATGCTTTATATTAGCTTCGCGGTTTTTTTTCCCCTGTGTTTCTTTGTGGCTAATATTCGGAAAGCTAACTGACCCACTTAACTTCGTCCTGTCGAGCAAACACTTTCGATCAAATTGTACCGCCCGAAACTCCACACCCTACCTCACACCTTCAGTTTTGTTTTCCTGTTTTTTAAGTGGGGAGGAATGCATAAAGTTTTTTCAAGGGGTGCGTGTTTCGGTGTGGAGATTAATTGTGTCGCTGTTGCTAAGTGCCTTGTATTTGTGACGTATTTTGGGTATGCAATTTAGAAAAATGCATTTTTGAAAAGGAAAATTGAAGGAAATATAAAAAGTGTTTTCCCCCAAATTTGACCCATTTACATGACCTCTTCTTGATAAATGATACATCACTTACAATTACACAAGTGCAAACAAAAATGCATATAAAGGATTCTATACGAAGAACGTTGTTTATAGGGGTTGTTTAATATATTTGCACTACCTTGTAGCACACAGAAAACAAGTCATGGCGTGAGGATAAACGGTGCTGTTGTCAGGGCCGGCGCTAGGAGGGTGCGGGGCCTTGGGCAAATTGAACTTTGCGGGGCCGTTGACGTTATATACCCCACCGACAGGATATTAAGGCACGTTGTAGTCGTACTGGGGGGGGGGCCTTGCTGGTCATAACGGCACGCGTCATAACGGATATTTGTTCAGTCGCTTAGTTTTCGAAATTTCTATTTTTTCCCTGATAATCCCCTTTCGTCTGTTTCGCCCAGAGATCTTCCCGAGATTCATCTCCAAGGGATAGCATGGGAACCGATAGACCAAGGGATAGTATGGGAGCCAGACTGACCAAGGGATAGTATGGGAGCCAGGCTGACCAAGGGATAGCATGGAAGCCAGACTGACCTTCAGACCGTTGACTATCTAATATCTCCGAGTATTGTGTTGACTGGATTAGGAACTATTAGTAGGTCTATAGGTATATTATAAATATACTACGGCAATGCGCGGGGGCACACCTCGCCATCCCCTAGCGCCGGCCCTGGTTGTTGTGACTAGTGACATCGTGATCTTGAAGCTTCAAATGATCTTGGTTCAGACAGGAAGCACCCAGTTCGGGGGGACGGGAAGCAATAACGCTGAACTCTAGCGCGTATGACGTACACACCCAAAAATAATAATAAACCATGGTTTCAAATAATACGACAAGAAGTTTAGACGAATTATAAATACGACGCGACATTTTCTTGTTTTCGACTTTTCTTCTAGGAAATATTCCATTTCATAAACAAATCTTCGAGATTGGTGAAACTCTTATGCCAATATATATAAATATTTATCTACATATATAAATGAACAGCGATACGTTCAATATAAATAATGGAGTTCCATGTTTCCCGAGGGCCGGGTAAAATCCTTGGAGCCATCCGTTGTATTCACGACAAGTGATCTATGAGATGTTTACTCAACTTTTCCATCGTCGGCTTTCCATGTCAGCTTAACATATTAAGACGCTCTGTAAAAGTTCGGACCAATCTTTATCCACTGGGCTGAGGCCCGTAGCGAGGCCTAAAAGAATATAATAAAAAGCCACGGCCTTAGTGGCGGTGGTGCGGAAAGAGGAGGGGTGGGTGGGTGGTGAGTAGGATGTGGTGAGATTTAAACTGTTATCGGTGGTGGGGGAAAGGGGGAAGAATGTAGTGGGGTTTTACTTGTTATAAAAAAAAAAAAAAAAAGGAGGGGGGGGTAACGATGTAGTGGGATTTAAATTATTATGGGGGTGGTGAAGTCCTAAATACATCAAGTGATGTTTGCTTAGTTGACATCGGATCCATTGAACACATCCGTAATAGTGCCTTGACCCCTTTTTTAAAGATTGCCTGTAAAGGAATATGAAATGCCTTCGAATTTATTTTTGTAATGTACATTGGTAATAAATTTTCATTTTTATTCATTTTAAAAACTATATCAATTGATGGGCGTAATTTCCATATCGAATATTTTGATGTGTTGTAATCAGGGGCATAGTTAGCATCAGGGGCATAGTTAACATCAGGGGCATAGTAAGCATCATGGGCATAGTTAGCATCATGGGCATAGTTAGCATCAGGGGCATAGTTAGCATCAGGGGCATAGTTAGCATCAGGGGCATAGTTAGCATCAGGGGCAATAAATAGCATCAGGGGCAATAAATAGCATCAGGGGCATAGTTAGCATCAGAGGCATAGTTAGCATCAAGGGCCTAGTTAGCATCAGGGGCATAGTTAGCATCAGGGGCATAGTTAGCATCAGGGGCATAGTTAGCATCAGGGGCAATAAATAGCATCAGGGGCAATAAATAGCATCAGGGGCATAGTTAGCATCAGAGGCATAGTTAGCATCAAGGGCCTAGTTAGCATCAGGGGCATAGTTAGCATCAGGGGCATAGTTAGCATCAGGGGCATAGTTAGCATCAGGGGCCTAGTTAGCAACAAGGGCATAGTTAGCATCAAGGGCATAGTTAGCATCAGGGGCATAGTTAGCACCAGGGGCATCGTTAAGATCAGGGGCATCGTTAGCATCAGGGGCATCGTTAGCATCAGGGGCATAGTTAGCAATCAGGGGCATCGTGAGTATCAGGGGCATCGTTATTATCAGGGGCATCGTTAGTATCAGAGGCATAGTTAGGGAATGGTCATTGGTGCTTCTTTAAAAAGACCTATAGTGAGGTCACGTAGATTCTAACCCCCCCCCCAACCACACACACACACACACAATCCCTATACCGGTATCTTAACCGGAGTAGACGCGCTTCAGACCATCCGACTCTACTCTACAAGCTTAACCTTCCAGGCTCTCTGCACGGCAGACTGTCTTCCTTTTTTTCTTTTGAAAAAAAAATATATAACATAATTCAGAGCACTAATGGAAGCAAGTAAGTTTGCTTCAATTAGTGCTCTGAACGGTATTTATTGACACCGTACTTGGATAAATAAGCGTGCATTGAATGTTTTAATGTCAAAGACGGAGACAATGTCTTATATGTACAGTAGCATCTTCAATAACCGACACAACATTTTTATATGTACAGTAATATCTTCAATAACCGACGCAATATCTTTATATGTACAGTAATATCTTCAATAACCGACGCAATATCTTTATATGTACAGTAATATCTTCAATAACCGACGCAATATCTTTATATGTACAGTAATATCTTCGATAACCGACGCAATATCTTTATATGTACAGTAATAACTTCAATAACCGACACAATATCTTTATATGTACAGTAATATCTTCAATAACCGACACAATATCTTTATATGTACAGTAATATCTTCAATAACCGACGCAATATCTTTATATGTACAGTAATATCTTCAATAACCGACGCAATATCTTTATATGTACAGTAATATCTTCAATAACCGACACAATATATTTATATGTACAGTAATATCTTCAATAACCGACGCAATATCTTTATATGTACAGTAATATCTTCAATAACCGACGCAATATCTTTGTATGTACAGTAATATCTTCAATAACCGACACAATATATTTATATGTACAGTAATATCTTTAATAAACGACGCAATATTTTTATATGTACAGTAATATCTTCAATAACCGACGCAATATCTGTATATGTACAGTAATATCTTCAATAACCGACGCAATATCTTTATATGTACAGTAATATCTTCAATAACCGACACAATATCTTTATATGTACAGTAATATCTTCAATAACCGACGCAATATCTTTATATGTACAGTAATATCTTCAATAACCGACACAATATCTTTATATGTAAAGTAATATCTTCAATAACCGACACAACATCTTTATATGTACAGTAATATCTTCAATAACCGACACAACATCTTTATATGTACAGTAATATCTTCAATAACCGACGCAATATCTTTATATGTACAGTAATATCTTCAATAACCGACGCAATATCTTTATATGTACAGTAATATCTTCAATAACCGACGCAATATCTTTTTATGTACAGTAATATCTTCAATAACCGACGCAATATCTTTATATGTACAGTAATATCTTCAATAACCGACACAATATCTTTATATGTACAGTAATATCTTCAATAACCGACGCAATATCTTTATATGTACAGTAATATCTTCAATAACCGACGCAATATCTTTATATGTACAGTAATATCTTCAATAACCGACCAATATCTTTGTATGTACAGTAATATCTTCAATAACCGACACAATATATTTATATGTACAGTAATATCTTCAATAACCGATGCAATATCTTTATATGTACAGTAATATCTTCAATAACCGACGCAATATCTTTGTATGTACAGTAATATCTTCAATAACCGACACAATATATTTATATGTACAGTAATATCTTCAATAACCGACGCAATATCTTTATATGTACAGTAATATCTTCAACTAGGCGACCCGCGGCGTAGCATACGCCAGCTTGTTGGGGTGTGCGCATGGCTGGCAAGCGAGGGTGGATATAGCCGGCCAAACATTGGCGACAGCAATGCGTGAACTTCTCATTAACTAAAGTTACTTGACAAAAACGTTAACTCAAGTTACGCACAATTAAGAATGCCAATTTTGCTACATCCCTCCCCCGCCCCTTTTTTTTTTCATGATACGTCACTGCACACTTTTTATTTTACGCCCATGAACCATATAAATATAGTCGACCCGCGGCTTAGCATACACCGCGAGCTTGTTGGGGTGTGCGCATGGCTGGCAAGCGAGGGTGGTACAGGAGGGGGGGGGGCTCCACCGCATTTCGCATGTCTCGAGACAAGGATGGGCAGACAAGGGAAGGGAGGGGAGCATTTGCCTGCGTCTTGCTTGCTCTGACATATCTATATATAGCCTACTTCGTCGTCTTGCTTGCCCTAGTTTCTGGCGAATTATATATATATAGATAACAGGCACCACATCTTTATATGTACGGAAATATCTTCAATAACAGGCACAACTTCTTATATGTAAGGCAATTTCTCATGCATTTGGGATTCACGACTTTAGGGATTCTTCGTGAAATATTTCATTTTACCTGATTTGCATTCGTGACTGTTTAAAAAAATCTGCGAAATCCCCGAAAACGTCTCATTCCTCTGTGCGTCTTTATGCCCTTGAAGTTTATTGAATATCTGCACCCTCTACGTACAGTACGTATTGCAGTTGTTTTTATTCTTATTTTATTTCATTTGACCTTCGTTATATAACTTCTGTGACCTAAGAAGTTGACCTAATTTATTTAGGATTTCTGTGACATATAAAGTTGACCTAGTTCACCATCGTTATATGACTTCTGTGACATATGAAGTTGACCTAGTTTACCATCCTGTTTTACTATTCTTTACTTGGTCTTATCTTACTGTGCGTGTAAAAGAAAACGGCAGCCAACGAATTAGTATACTGTAGGGGAAACATTAGTATACCGTACTGTAAAAATATGCCATGTGTGGCAAATAGCCATTAGGCGATACCGTACTATTTATTTTACGTCAATCATTTTTTTTTAAAAGTATATGGTATTAAGGTAAATCTAACTTTTAAATGGAATGAAAGTACTTTGGAAGCATAATGTGTATCATATTTAAGGGTTAAACTCCAGAAATAAGTATTTTTTTAAATCATTTTTAGTGACTTTTACAAAACATTCGATATTCCTTCTGATCCACTCCGGGTTTCAGACCCTAGCCTCGCGAATGTTCAAAGGTATTACTGTATTGTGATTTTTCTCCGATGCCTTCTGTCTCCAAACCAGAGAAGATAAGTCCGCTCTCCTCAGTGTTCAAATCAAGACCAGGAAACGAATGGGCCCACGTCTTGACGCTGTTGGCACGTATCAGACCTGGGTCAGGATACACTTAAAGATTACTATATTTTATTGATTGATTTCAAAGAAAAGGAACTTTTTGGGATAGTAGGACGTGTCCAGAAAAGACATTTGAAATGAAAGTTCAAAAATTTAGTGAGCTTTTTTTTTTTTTTTTTTTTTTTTTTTTTTTTTATTTTATTTTTTTTATGTTATTTTTTTTTTTTTTTTTCTTGTTTTTTATTTTTTTTTTTTTTAAATTTAATATTACTGAGGTAAGCTTTTTCTCTTGTTACATGTTGTTCAACTTTTAATACGCAAGTGCATCTTCTAATCAGCGGAGTAACTTGTTATTTGAGTGGAGTATTCATTGGATTAGTTTAAAAGTCTAATAATTTTTCTTACGTACAAAGTGGAGTCAACTTTAAATATCGAATCGATTAACATTTCAAAATGTATTCATTTTTTTTTATAAGTGGGTTGAAACTTTTCAACGATGAATATCTGTAGATGTTGACAGTTCAGGGATACATAAAGGATTTTTTTTTAAAAATCATTTTAAAATATCACAATTAGTTATTTTAATGATGACTCTAAATATTGATTCCTCGTAGTTGCCCTGAAGACGTGCATGGTTACGCCAACTGATCTAACTAGGCAGTAGACTCATCAAAAATATGTGTCCACAACCTTTCCACATGCACAAAGAAAAATGTGGTCGGGTTACCCCCCCCCTCCCTTTATTCCGCATCACTGAACTCAATGTGCTTTCACATTGACATACATAGACTTCCGGGGCACGGAGAGATACATTGACTTCCGGGGCACGGAGAGATACATTGACTTCCGGGACAGTGAGAGATACATTGACTTCCTGTGCACTGAGAGATACATTGAATTCCGGGACACGGAGAGATACATTGACTTCCTGGCAACGGCGAGATACATTGACTTCCGGGGCACGGAGAGACACATTGACTTCCGGGGCACGGAGAGATACATTGACTTCCGGGACAGTGAGAGATACATTGAATTCCTGTGCACGGAGAGATACATTGAATTCCGGGACACGGAGAGATACATTGACTTCCTGGCCACGGCGAGATACATTGACTTCCGGGGCACGGAGAGATACATTGACTTCCGGGACAGGAAGACCCCTTGTATAACTAGATAAATTCATTGACTTTCGGGGCACGGAGAGATACATTGACTTCCGGGGCACGGAGAGATACATTGACTTCCGGGACAGGAAGACCACTTGTATAACTAGATAAATACATTGACTTTCGGGGCACGGAGAGATACATTGACTTCCGGGGCACGGAGAGATACATTGACTTCCGGGACAGGGATACCACTTGTATAACTAGATAAAATAAATTGACTTCCGGGACACGGAGAGATACATTGACTTCCGGGACAGGAAGACAACTTGTACAACTAGATGTAAAAAATAAAATTTAAAAAAAAAAGCTATGCAAACCCAAATAAATAAACTGTTTCCCCCCCACCCCCCCCCCCCCCCCCCCCCCCCCCCCCCCCCCCCCCCCCCCCTAAAAAAGAAAAATTAAAAAAAAAAGCTATACAAACCGAAATAAAGAACATGTTTCCCCTCCCCCTCGCCCCTCTTCCCCCCCCCCCCACCACTTTGCCGTCGTACTAGTTCAGCTCTGACCTTGCATGTCAACAACCCCAGCATTCTAGCATCACGTTTCCACTTACGCGCCTGACCCCATTCCACAGATCAACGGTAATGATGACAAATAAGGGTTTCAGAGTAGATGACGACAACGACAGCTCAACTCTCGCGCGGGGCCGTGTTCAATTACTTAGCTCTCTGGATTTACTTGAAATCACGGCGGTTCTCAAAACATGCAGCCTACCGATCTCGAAGCCTGGACACAAGGATAAGGATATAGTAGGGTAGTTTTGAAGGACGGAAGAATCTATTGTCTATTTAAAATAAAGCAAATAATTTCAGTAAACGTGGTTTAAAAAGTTCACAATGAACAATGTTCAATACGATTCTTTTGTGAAGATTTGTTAAGCTGTACTTAATCAATAGGGGTGGTGTTGTTGTTATTGTTGTTTTTAAAGCTACAAACCATCCCATTAAAAAATCCCATTGCAAGACCTCAGCCACCGAAGTCGGTAGCGAGCTTCCAACTTGGCTTGGGATTTTAAATGGTCCGTCCACACACAAATGGCTCGAGTCGTTCCTCTTCAGTTACCGCTGCTGTGATCATCGGTTGATGTGTTTCAACAAATCATGAGGAACGGCACACAAAAATAACACAGCATTTCCCAAGATGGGATGATTTAATATATAGTGTATTTGTGTCTCGCTCATAGAATTTCAGATTTAGAAAGGTGTCAATTTAGTTTCATAGACGCGCGGCGGAACTGGGGGATGGGTGCGGGGGGAGGGGGCGGGGAGACGGAGGAGGGGCACGTACAACTCCTTATAAAATGCAACAATGACAAATTATAGCATAACTAGTGTTGAACCCCACCCAACCCCACCCTCACAGCTATATAAAAAAAATCAATACTGTATTTCGCTGTTCAATAGCTATGACGCCAAGTGCATGGCCTTCAGATAGATTTGTTAATGCAACTGACGTCATCCCCAGCACCATGTCCCGACACTGACATTTTTGTTCATCTAAATTATTCATTTCGCGCAATCGGTGCGACTTTTACAGTTTCATTAGCAATCTCTATTTTTGTCATTTTTGGTCATTTAAAAACACACACACACACAATTTCGATTATTGTTTGCAATTTTTTAATCTAAAATTTCATATTTTTTATTTTATCTTAGGTAATTTTTGAAAATTTACGGGGTTTTCAGCCCCCCCCCCCCACAAAGTCCTCTAAATGCCAGTTCCAGATAAGATGTCCTCCCATTCGCGAGATTTAAATGATAAGATCATTTGATGCATGGGGATGGGGGAGGGTGGGTTGGGTGTGATGAAAAAAAATATGAAAATAAATCTGATGATGACGTTATTCCTTTCCATCTCTAGAATATGGGTCATGCGGGCATACTGCCCACACCCAGCGTGTACATCTCCATACCACACGTGGTGTACATCCAGGTGGGGCCGCCATTTCTAGGCTTGACGTGTTTAGAGGACGCTTTGTGTACTTCTCTTGATTTTTTTTGTTTTTTTTGTTTGTTTGTTTGTTTTGTTATGGCTTAAAAGTACTACTTTTCGTGGCTACCTATGTTACACCTTATTTGCGGCTACCTTCGTTGATTACACCTTTGTTTGTTGCTAATTTGTAACACCTTGTTTGTCAACCCCTTTGTTTTTTCGCTACCTTCGTTACAGCTTGGGTTTTGGTTTGTTGGGTTTTTTGTTGTTGCTCCCTTTGTTGCACATCATCTGCCCTTACCTGTGTTTGATTCCTTGGCTTAACACCTGAATTGCAATGTTTCATTGAAATCTCTATTTAAACTAAAAAAAAAACCTAGCATTAACCCTTTGGTGCTTCAATGTGTTTCCTGGTTTGTGTGTGTTTTGTTTTAGTATGGCTTAGAAAACAGATGTACAGTGGTTCTTAATAATAAGTGACATGACCGTTAGGTGAGACAAGTTCATTCGTTAGTGAATTAAAGAGCAGACGACTCGTGAGATGCAGAGTCGTCGAGTGACTTGGGAGGGGGGAGGGGAGGGGAGGGCGCCCCGAATTTTTTAAGGGTTTTTCTCTCCCCTGCATTGTCATTTAATTTTTTTTTTTTAATTTTTTTTTTTTACAAATCAAGACTTTGGGCCCCCTAACTATCCAAGGCCTCTGCTGTTGGTGGGGTTGCACGACCCACACGACGGCTCTGCGTGAGAAAGTTAAATATATTTGATCAACCCAATGAAAATATAAAGTTTTTGCAAATCAATAAGTTAAAAACTCTGATTGATTTTATATATATATATATATTTAATTCCGAAGTAAAAATTTGTTAACGTGTTTTTAAATTTAATTTAATTTTTTTTAAAGTTACCTATGAAACCTGTTTGAGAACCACTAAAATGGCATGTCGTATAAAATGTAACTCCTGTCATTGTTTCATGTGCAAGGTTGTGTTAAAAATGTGCGTGTGTCTCCCTTGTCTTGTAGTCGTGACCATGATGTATGTTTCAAGTATGGCTTTTAGTTCAATTGTGACCATATAAGGCGTAACACATAATCTTATAACTTAGACTAGCGCTGTACATGGCTTCAGTGTACCTACGTTGTGGGTCTGTTGTATGTCGTAGCTCATACGAATCATGGATGTTGTATGTCTCTCTGCTCATAAGAATAATGTACCTCTCTGCTCATATTAATGTTGTATATCTCTGCTCATATACTTGTACATTTCAGCTGGTGCTAGATAGTTCAATGTGCGAAACCAGTCTACATTCATTTTTATCAAAGTACCCATTAAAATATTGTTGTTTTTTTTAACTTCCAAGTTCTATATTAATGAGATGCCACAAAACAATAATTGCGTTTTAACAATAGAATAGTGACGGCTAAATTATTAAAATAATAATTATTACAACGAGCGATGAGTGACCTTCCAATCCTAAGTGGCATTTCACTTTCATTAAAAACGGCCCCTTTTTTTAATATTAAAAAACACTTTGTTAGTAGACGCCCTGCTCCCTCCAGCCCCCCCCCCGACCCTTTCACCAGACGGCGCTAGCCCTGGCGTTGTTCCCACGGTGCCATCTCATTGACGTTATTAGCACTAGGAACTAGGAGACCGCTATTTCTTTCAATTATGTATCGACAATGACATTCCCGCGTCACAGACGCTGGCTCTGGCACCGGCGACATTCCCGCGTCACAGACGCTGGCTTTGGCACCGGCGACATTCCCGGGTCACAGACGCTGGCTCTGGCACCGGCGAAAAAAAAGGGGGGGGGGGGGGGCAGCACGGGGGGGAAAACAGTTTAGGCTCCAAAAACAACCCGGGGGGGGGGGGGGGGGGGGGGGGGGGGGGGGGGGGGGGGGGGGGGGGGGGGGGGGGGGGGGGGGGGGGGGGGGGG
>CAXITT010000767.1:99899-110404 GCA_964033795.1 Lymnaea stagnalis | reverse complement strand
GAGCTGGGAGGGGAGAGCGAGCTGGGAGGGTAGAGAGAGCTGGGAGGGTAGAGAGAGCTGGGAGGGTAGAGAGAGCTGGGAGGGGAGAGAGAGCTGGGAGGGGAGAGAGAGCTGGGAGGGGAGAGAGAGCTGGGAGGGGAGAGAGAGCTGGGAGGGTAGAGAGAGCTGGGAGGGGAGAGAGAGCTGGGAGGGGAGAGAGAGCTGGGAGGGGAGAGAGAGCTGGGAGGGGAGAGAGAGCTGGGAGGGTAGAGAGAGCTGGGAGGGTAGAGAGAGCTGGGAGGGGGGGGGCTGTCGTGACAGCTTCATTTTCAATGGGCTCTAGTGTTGGTTAATTGCCAGGTTAGATAGACTATTAGAAACTGAGGCAATTAAATGTGATCGATGGACAGTAAGGGTCATCGACTTATTGCGTTACTGGTAGAGGACGGTGGAAGAAGGGGGGACGGGGAGGTCGATGGACAGTACCATAACAAAATTATCTGTGGAATATGTACTGATATTCTGAGGCCTCAAGAATATCCCGGGGTCTCAAATACTTCGATCCCGGGGTCTCAAATACATGTGCCCCGAGGTCTCAAATACATATGCCCCGAGGTCTCAAATACATATGCCCTGAGGTCTCAAATACTTCGATCCCGGGGTCTCAAATACATGTGCCCCGAGGTCTCAAATACATATGCCCTGAGGTCTCAAATACTTCGATCCCGGGGTCTCAAATACATATGCCCCTAGGTCTCAAATACATATGCCCCGAGGTCTCAAATACTTCGATCCCGTGGTCTCAAATACGTATACCCCGTAGTCTCAATCAAATATAAGGTGGCTTTCAGGGTGAACTTTTACCTCTCCATTCTTCTTCACACTAACGACAGTGAATCGACTCTCCCACTGGACATTCAGGTGGAGGGGTTTTTTAACACCCCACGTGAACTCTGTTTGCGTACTGCTATGGTTTTGAAGATTTAATCTGTGTTAATATTGGTTCTTAGAAGAAAAAATAAACAAAGAAGGACTGAGAAAACAGTATGCAAAGAAAACGATACAAAGGCTAGGTACACCAACAATATTTGATTTAATTATACATATAAATTTCTATACCAATACAAATCTGAGTCCAGAAGACTGTAACAACTTACAGCAAATGAATCAGTTACTTTCCTCAAAATACCAAAATATTAATTTACAAACACACAAATATATAACGTCTAGTATAGCAAAAGAAATAGAGTAAAAATAGATCCCTCTCTTTTGCTCTGTCTCACTTTGTCTATCTGTTAAGTAAGCAGGACGTCTATAAATGGGAACTAAATCAAAATGTTCTAGTACAGAAATTCTAGAAATTGCGTTAACAAGCGGCATTCTTTAGAATCAATGAAACGCATTCGAATGTGAACAATCTTTTCCCAGCCAAGAAAGCTGGCGGTCAAGGAAGGAGTGAAACACCACATTCACTCGTTGACGTCAATGTCAAGGATGTACTAAAGGAGACAAGAGTGGTGGCTAAAATAGCTGTACATTATATGCTAGACTAGGCTGTACTGTAACAAAGCCCCTGATCCTATTGTGTGGCTTCTCCCCGGGAGACTCTGACCTCTATAAACTCAGTCATTTCTGCCCAGAAGCCCCTGACCTAGTCAGTCTGAGCTCCTAGCAAAACTCTTTTTTTTAAATTATCCTTACACCTCCGAAATCCCCACACCCAAGTTGTCACCAGAAGCTTTGTTAGCCCTCTAAGTCAGTGTTTCTCAAACCAGAAGCTTTGTTAGCCCTCTAAGTCAGTGTTTCTCAAACCAGAAGCTTTGTTAGCCCTCTAAGTCAGTGTTTCTCAAACCAGAAGCTTTGTTAGCCCTCTAAGTCAGTGTTTCTCAAACCAGAAGCTTTGTTAGCCCTCTAAGTCAGTGTTTCTCAAACCAGAAGCTTTGTTAGCCCTCTAAGTCAGTGTTTCTCAAACCAGAAGCTTTGTTAGCCCTCTAAGTCAGTGTTTCTCAAACCAGAAGCTTTGTTAGCCCTCTAAGTCAGTGTTTCTCAAACCAGAAGCTTTGTTAGCCCTCTAAGTCAGTGTTTCTCAAACCAGAAGCTTTGTTAGCCCTCTAAGACAGTGTTTCTCAAATGTTTAAGTTTTGCGGACTTTTGCCCTAGTTTCCCATTTTCTAGTTTCCCATTGCACTAGCTAGTGTCCGGTGCTAGATTTTTTAAAATTATGTTTCTTGTTATTTGACCGTAAATATGTCAGAAAATGTTTGAGTTTTTTTTACGTCCGTCATCAGCCGGTAGAATGGGACTCATAAATATGAGTAAATATGACGTAAATTCTTACTAATAGAAAGACCTGGGAGGAAAACTTTCTAGGTCATTTCAGCAAGTTAAGGATAATCTGCTTTGAAATGTTTCCGAAATAATTGCTCGTGAGGTCATGGTGCTGACCACCATCTTCATTGGGCAGCTAGAGCCTACAGTTGATCTCGCAAAGTGACATTCATATGAGACTTTGATGCAATCAATGTATTTTGAGCCCATCCAGTTCCTATTCGTGGGGTCGTCTTCTCTTGGAAAGTGAAACTCGAAACGGTCAATTACTTTAGCCATGTCAAACGATGAAATCGTGCTGTGTGGACCAGCAACGCCAGGCTCGCGGTACAGGGATACCACCACTTAGGCAAACATTTTTCAGGTGACTCCTAAAACAACAAAATAACACTGGCTTATTAAGATGGTTTCTTGTTTTATGTGTTCAAATCCACAAAATACATGAATGGCGTATTGTACAATTCTAGTAAGTATTTTATTTAGAGTGTTGGTAATTTTATTTTTTTTTATTTCTGTTGAAAACCGCAGGCCTGGTGTGTTTGTTAGTAATCAACTTCGTCAAATTAGACCTGCCGTATTGAAGGTCTACTGCAAATAGTAATTTATTTTTGTGATCATGTAAAGACAGAAATTGATGTGAACTAAAACATGTAATAATGGAACCTTTGGGTCAATGTAGCTTTTCAGACTTCTCATTGTGCTACTTTTAGCGACGGCGTAGCTGATCCCGGGGGGGGGGGGGCGTCTCCGTGTTAAAATAACCTCCCCTGCCTCTCACCGTGATCTCACATTGTAATGAAGCTGGGATGAAAATACGTTTTGTTAGTCTACCCCTCCCCCCCCCCCCCCTTTTTTTTTGGCACACGGAAGTCATCTGATGACCTCTTGACATCTCGGTGACGAGAGTCTGAGTACTCTTTCTTTTTTTTTTTTTAACTATGTCACGTGACGACTCTTTTTTTTATTAATATAAAATCATACAGCGAAAATAATCATTTATGATAATGACAAGAATATAATCATTTATGATAGTACAGAGAAAATAATCACTCGTGATAATAAAGAAAAAAAATAACTAAAGAAAATGAATGAAAATATGGCTAGACCTAATGTAATATGTATTTTTTTAATGTCATGTAATCATGTTTGTTCGCGTCAGATCTCATCGCCAAGAAGTCCAGACGAATGGTTGGTCAATTGCGTCATCACCATGATTAAACTCATTAGCTTACTATTTTTTTTTTTTGTTAAGGGCGGTCGTGAGCCGTGCGCCAATAAATCCACTATTGGGTCACCTTCTCAGACGAATTAGCATAGAGTGAGTTCCGACCCATGGCTTAATCTGTCATGAAGATCACGGGAGTCTCTGTTATCGTCCCTTGACAATTCTTGGAATTTTATCGTTTTAGTCCCAATTAGTATTAGTCTTATGTGAAAAATTGTGCTTCTTTAAAAAAAAAAAAGAAGAATTTTTTTCCACCGCTCATTGCAAATAAAGGGAGTTATAGAAACATGTCATCACTGAATTATTTATTTGCAAAGTTTAGGCTTTTACTGGGCTTGAATGCAGTCCTTTAATTATTATATTTTGCATACATTGCCACTTTTTAAACTTTTAGGCCAGGGAGCATACACTAAAAGAGCGCCCTCCTCCCTCCAATGGTGGTCCGCGGGCCGTCAACGTTCCTGGGGGTTGGAGTTTCCGGTCCACAAAACATGAAAATTTATGGTAAAATTAAAAATAGAATTAATATATCTTGCACCGGTCCCTGATCCAATTTCAAAACTTGTCAACCGGTGTGTCAAACGTGAAAGTTTTGAAAACCCTGCACTACAGTGTAGCTGGCATTTTAAGAGATGAATTACCTGCACTACAGTGAAGCTGGCATTTTAAGAGATGAATTACCTGCACTACAGTGTAGCTGGCATTTTAAGAGATGAATTACCTGCACTACAGTGTAGCTGGCATTTTAAGAGATGAATTACCTGCACTACAGTGAAGCTGGCATTTTAAGAGATGAATTACCTGCACTACAGTGTAGCTGGCATTTTAAGAGATGAATTACCTGCACTACAGTGTAGCTGGCATTTTAAGAGATGAATTACCTGCACTACAGTGTAGCTGGCATTTTAAGAGATGAATTACCTGCACTACAGTGTAGCTGGCATTTTAAGAGATGAATTACCTGCACTACAGTGTAGCTGGCATTTTAAGAGATGAATTACCTGCACTACAGTGTAGCTGGCATTTTAAGAGATGAATTACCTGCACTACAGTGTAGCTGGCATTTTAAGAGATGAATTACCTGCACTACAGTGTAGCTGGCATTTTAAGAGATGAATTACCTGCACTACAGTGTAGCTGGCATTTTAAGAGATGAATTACCTGCACTACAGTGTAGCTGGCATTTTAAGAGATGAATTACCTGCACTACAGTGTAGCTGGCATTTTAAGAGATGAATTACCTGCACTACAGTGTAGCTGGCATTTTAAGAGATGAATTACCTGCACTACAGTGTAGCTGGCATTTTAAGAGATGAATTACCTGCACTACAGTGTAGCTGGCATTTTAAGAGATGAATTACCTGCACTACAGTGTAGCTGGCATTTTAAGAGATGAATTACCTGCACTACAGTGTAGCTGGCATTTTAAGAGATGAATTACCTGCACTACAGTGTAGCTGGCATTTTAAGAGATGAATTACCTGCACTACAGTGAAGCTGGCATTTTAAGAGATGAATTACCTGCACTACAGTGTAGCTGGCATTTTAAGAGATGAATTACCTGCACTACAGTGTAGCTGGCATTTTAAGAGATGAATTACCTGCACTACAGTGTAGCTGGCATTTTAAGAGATGAATTACCTGCACTACAGTGTAGCTGGCATTTTAAGAGATGAATTACCTGCACTACAGTGTAGCTGGCATTTTAAGAGATGAATTACCTGCACTACAGTGAAGCTGGCATTTTAAGAGATGAATTACCTGCACTACAGTGAAGCTGGCATTTTAAGAGATGTATTACTTGCGTCGTACAATTTGGTGCAGGTAGCTAATATTAATTTGGTTTCCATAGCCCGAATTTATTAGTGTCTGATATATTTCCGTTATCATTAGATACTACTTCCGTTATCACTAGATGCTACTTCCGTTATCATTAGATACCACTTCCGTTAGCAATAGATGCTACTTCCGTTATCGTTAGATACGTCTTCCGTTATCATTAGATTCTACTTCCGTTATCATTAGATACTACTTCCATTATCATTAGATACTACTTCCGTTATCATTAGATACTACTTCCGTTATCATTAGATACTACTTCCGTTATCATTAGATACTACTTCCGTTATCATTAGATACTATTTCTGTTATCATTAGATACTTCCTCATAAAAAAGTTTAAATATTATTTTGGTGGTATTTAAGCTATGATAAAACCAAGTTTAGTCCATCCATCCGCCCGTCTGTTCAACCGTGAAAATTTAAATTAAACATGTGACCCGATAGTAGGACTCGTTATTACAGACAAGTCAAACATCCGGCTGTCGGGCTGCATGCGGCCCTGTGCCAGCCCAACTGCGGCCCTGTGCCAGCCCAACTGCGGCCCTGTGCAAGCCCAACTGCGGCCCTGTGCAAGCCCAACTGCGGCCCTGTGCAAGCCCAACTGCGGCCCTGTGCAAGCCCAACTGCGGCCCTGTGCAAGCCCAACTGCGGCCCTGTGCCAGCCCAACTGCGGCCCTGTGCCAGCCCAACTGCGGCCCTGTACCAGCCCAACTGCGGCCCTGTGCCAGCCCAACTGCGGCCCTTTGCAAGCATACTTTCGGCCCTTGCCAAGCACACAAGTGGCCTTTTTGCTCTCCTTTGCCAGCACAGCTGGGGCTCGCACAGAGGACTCTGTCATTTTGTCATAAACGGTCAAATTTGCCATTATTTAGTCATTTAAACCGGATAGATGAGTCGTCCGCAGAAGAGCCTGAGCCGTTGACAGATAAACGTGAGCCATCCACAGATAAACATGTGCCGTCCACAGATAAACGTGAGCCATCCACAGATAAAAATGAGTCGTCCACAGATAAACGTGAGCCATCCACAGATAAACATGAGTCGTCCACAGATAAACGTGAGCCGTCCACAAATAAACATGAGTCGTCCACAGATAAACGTGAGCCATCCACAGATAAACGTGAGCCATCCACAGATAAACGTGAGCCATCCACAGATAAACGTGAGCCATCCACAGATAAACGTGAGCCATCCACAGATAAACGTGAGCCATCCACAGATAAACGTGAGCCGTCCACAATTAAACATGAGCCATCCACAGATAAACGTGAGCCGTCCACAGATAAACGTGAGCCGTCCACAGATAAACCTGAGCCATCCACAGATAACATGAGTCGTCCACAGATGAACGTGAACCATCCACAAATATACGTGAGTCTTCCACAGATAAAAGCGAGCCATCCACAGATAAAAGTTAGCCATCCACAGATAAACGTGAGCCATCCACAGATAAAAGTTAGCCGTCCACAGATAAACGTGAGCCATCCACAGATAAACGAGAGCCGTCCATAGATAAACGTGAGCCATCCACAGATAAACGAGAGCCGTCCACAGATAAACGTGAGCCATCCACAGATAAACGTGAGCCGTCCACAGATAAACGTGAGGCTCCACAGATAAACGTGAGCCATCTACAGATAAACGTGAGCCATCCACAGATAAACGTGAGCCATCCACAGATAAACGTCCAGCTTTGACCTTTTGGTCGACTTCAAAAGCACACCTGACCCAGGAACACTATCGCTGAACGGATTAAGGAAATATCACGTGATTGAAAACAACAGTTGAAGGCCACATCATTAAGATTTGACAAGTTTTCTATTGCTACTGATTCGCCCGTTGACATCACTGGGATAGCAGTTCTAGCGTCTTCATCGGGGTTTGGGACGGTCAACTGAATATTTATGAAGAGCTCATTGCACTGATCCCCATTCATGGCCGTACAACAAGCCAGGACATCTTTGAGGAAGACGAGCAGGTTCTGCATGGCCATGGCTTGGATTTGAGTAAACCTCCATGTTTATCTACCGACGGTGCTGCGAATATGGGCTGGCAGACATAAGGGTGTTGATACGAACAAAATAGAGAACTGGCATCCAAAGTACCTTTATCACTTGCACATTTTCCTTGCATTAATGATAATCAAACTTTGTGTTTAAAATATTTTTTTTATTGGATCACGTGTTTAGTTTGGCCACAAAGGCAGCGAACTTCATCATAGGCCTTGCTATCATAGGCCGTGCTCTCGGCCACCTTCAGTTCAGCCAGTTGGAAGATATGGAAAAATCAGTTCAACGATATCCCATTCTACACAGAAGTCCGCTGATTGTGATGGGGTTGTCATGTCACAAAGTGCGGTGGTTGTCATGTCACAAGATGCTTGGATTGTCATGTCATGTACTGAAAATATTTTGTTCATACACAAATAATGATGTTTTTGGAGGTGGAAAGGTGAATGTTTTATTTATAAATGATGACAGTTTGCTTCAGGATCTGGCTTTTGCTGTGGACATTATTGCTGCACACTGATCTGATGCCCATTGGAACTTACAAGGAAAAACTAAACTCATCACACACTTGTACGGTGATATAAAGTGCTTTATTACAAACACACAAAAAGCTTATGGAAGTCACAGTTCTCTAATGAAAATTTAGTTCATGTTCACCAGTGCAAAGAGCTGGACAAAAAAACTGCCAATAATGAGTCTAAACACTGCCAAAACTGAGTCCGAACAATGCACTGAGTCTAAACACTAGAAATACTGTGTCTAAACACTGTAAATACTGAGTGTAAACACTTTCAATGCTGAGTCTAAAACACTGCACTAAGTCTAAACACTGCCAATACTGAGCCTAAAAACTGCACTGAGCCTGTACTTAGTTTGTTTTTTTTAAGTACCACAGACATCTGGTATTGTTGTTATAGGAATTTGGGGAAAGATTGTGTGAACAGCACTTTACATAATGCTCAGCAGCATTCACCTTTGATGTTATCAAGGCAGAAGATAGTCTACAGATGGAACTATTAACAATTCAGTCAGCTTCTATACTTTGAGTAAAGTATGGAACTGTTAGAAATATGGTCAGATTTTATATTTAGACCATAGTGTCTTGAAATGGGGGGATACATGGATTGTTGTCACATCGTTCTGAAAAGTTTTAAGACTTGAGATTAGTTTGCCAGAAAGATTATGACAATTTTCTGTTCTACCTATGTCTGTCAACAGCTGTTTTCCTTCATGAAAAAACAAAGGCTCTCAGGGAACAAGGCTGACTGGTCATTGAGTGGTCATTGGCTGGTCATCGGCTGGTCATTGGCTGGTCATTGGCTGGTCATTGGCTGGTCATTGGCTGGTCATTGGCTGGTCATTGAGAGGTAAACTCTTGTCATCTCTGATCAAAGTCGGAAGTGCACCTAACGTGGCTAGAGGCTAAACCATTTGTATGCGCATTGGATGTTTCCAAGTTTAAGTAATAAGACCATTCTGCAATCATGTGTATTAGATGACTGCAATTATTTGTCGTGTTTGGCCCGCACGCCAGCACAAACTTGGCCCATATGGCCCTCGGGAGACCCTCGGTTTGACATGCCAGCTTTGTGATCCTTAATTTCCAGAGGTGATGCATCATAACATTGGTGATACTCTAGATTTTGCTAAACCCCTACACAAACAGACACACAGACACATACATACATAGACAAACACATAGACACACACACATAGACACATACATAGACACCGACACACACTATCAGGTACACAATCCGACACACAATCAGACAAACGCGGAGAGAGAGACACACGCAGAGACACACATATACAGACACACAAAGAGACAGACACACAAAGACACACACAGGCACACAAACAGACAGGTACACTCACAGAGAGACACACATAGAGACACACATTGGCACATCCGCTGGGACGTTAAAGATTAACTGACACGGGAACCGGTTCCCTCTAAAACAAATCCTGTAAAATTGTAAATTTTAAATAATCGGGGAGAAAACACAGTTATGCCCGTGATGGAGAGGGAGAGGAATAGAAAGAGAGGGTCAGAAAGAGAGAGATATAAAAAGATATAGAGAGAACGAGATAAATGGAAAGCGAGAGATAGAGAGAGAGCTAATATCATCAGATAACAGCACTAAAACAGCTCTGGATTATCCCAATCTTCCCTTCTCGATTACCGAGTGGATGATGTGACGTCATGCAGGACAGGAATTATGACCTTAACCTATCTCCTGGCGTCTTTCAAAAAATGGGAAAAAATGATCTGGAGATCAGTTGGTTGTATGTTGTATAATTCAGAGATCGTGTCCCTAGAACTTCAGCGCTAGGAGCTAGGACACTTACCATCTAGTTGAATATCTCTTTGTTCTCTCGTGTCGCAGTTTAGGGGGGGGGGGTGTTTATGTTTGAGGTGGGGTGGGCGGGGCGGGGTCAATGTTGATAAAACGCTTTGACCAGTAAACAGGAATTATTATTATTATTATTATTATTATTTTAATGACAGTGTTTTAATATCCTTGTATGCGTGGCTATTTTTTCATCTCTATTATCGTTTTGGGGGGGGGGTGTGTTTGTTGTTGGTGGGGGGGGGGGGGGGGGGGGGTCAATGTTGATAAAACGCTTTGACCAGTAAACAGGAATTATTATTATTATTATTATTATTATTTTAATGACAGTGTTTTAATATCCTTGTATGCGTGGCTATTGTTTCATCTCTATTATCGTTTGGTCCACCAACCCCACTTAGAATGATCACCCAAATTAGCTTCTCGTGAGCTCGCCGTGGCATTTTGATTCATTTCTTCTCTTTCTCTCCGTATGTACATGAACAATGACAAGAAAATGTCAGACTTTGCGGGCGTTGTGACATTTGACATATTGTGAAGTAACTAGGGCGCCGACGGGGCGATGCTCCCCGTTAATTTACAGGATCTTTAATGGATTAGTAGAGTGGGTTGAAGAGTGGAACGGAGAGTGGGGTGGAGAGTGGGGTGGAGAGTGGGGCGGAGAGTGGGGCGGAGAGTGGGGCGGAGAGTGGGGCGGAAAGTGGGTCAGAGAGTGGGGCGAAGAGTGGGGTGAAGAGTGGGGCGGAGAGTGGGGCGGAGAGTGGGGCGG
>CAXITT010000767.1:38206-91696 GCA_964033795.1 Lymnaea stagnalis | reverse complement strand
CTGGTTAGTCGTGAGTTGTAACAAGTTGGACCTGGTTAGTCGTGAGTTGTAACAAGTTGGACCTGGTTAGTCGTGAGTTGTAACAAGTTGGACCTGGTTAGTCGTGAGTTGTAACAAGTTGGATCTGGTGAGTCGTGAGTTGTAACAAGTTGGACCTGGTTAGTCGTGAGTTGTAACAAGTTGGACCTGGTTAGTCGTGAGTTGTAACAAGTTGGATCTGGTTAGTCGTGAGTTGTAACAAGTTGGACCTGGTGAGTCGTGAGTTGTAACAAGTTGGACCTGGTTAGTCGTGAGTTGTAACAAGTTGGACCTGGTGAGTCGTGAGTTGTAACAAGTTGGACCTGGTTAGTCGTGAGTTGTAACAAGTTGGACCTGGTGAGTCGTGAGTTGTAACAAGTTGGACCTGGTTAGTCGTGAGTTGTCACCAGTTGGAGCTGGTTAGCCGTGACTTGTAACCAGTTGGACCTGGTTAGTCGTGAGTTGTCACAAGTTGGATCTGTTTTGTCGTGACTTGTAACCAATTAAGTTAAATTAAAAAATTTTTGTAAAATTAAATAATCGAGTTCATCTGATTACTAGACATGGAAATATAGCACAACTACAAAATGTATTAATCATCCTGAAGGACATCCCTTAAATGTGGTTTTAAATTTGAACAAAAATTGTTCACCTTAATCATGAGTTAACAACCCTATTCTGGGTCTAGGCTAACAAATGTTTGAGAAACAATTATCCAATTCCTAAGCTATCACTGAATGAACGATCTATCGATGTGTGTACTTTGTGTACATAGCCCATCACAGATTAACCTTTGACCCCCATACTGAATCTCTCTGTGTCGTTTTTTTTCATCCCCCAGATGAACCTTGACACCTTGCCGGAGCTGATTGCCCGATCAATAACACAGGCCAGCGCCCAGCAGCGACAAGAGTACACCGATCTCCGCACGGCGGCCGCCGCCAGGCCCCTAGCGGACTTTGCCGGACTGCGGCGGTCGACGAACCCACGGCAGCGGCGGCCCTTCCAGCAGCAGTTCTCACTCCGCGAGATGCCAATCTACGACAGGGGGAGCCATCAGGGCAAGGAGGACAATCAAGGCCTCCCGTTTGCCATCTCCAACCATGAGTCGGTTGCATGAGACCCCCCTCTGTCAATAAAAGCTGAACGTTTCATTCAAGAGAGGCCACTGTTGTTTCAGGGCAAGGACATTTTCTGAAAAAATGGTTGTGGAACTTGATGAATTATATGGTGTTGTTGTTTTTTTCATATAGTGAAAACGATCGACGCCTTGAAGATGTTATTGAACTGAGGCTTTTCCCCACCACGCACGAAACGTAGCCGAAACCAATAAATTATTAAATGCTTCTCCATTCCATTGAAGACATGGGTTTTTCAATCGCAGTTAATGCCGAGGGTGGCCGGAAATGACGGACGAGCGGAAATGGACGAGCCCAATGTCCGGGGGGGAAAAGGATATTTGTAATTCAGATTCGTTGACTCTTGAAAGGTGTTGACGCTGGTCGCAGAGTGAGCAAGGTTTTGAATTAAGCTCAGCTAGGCTTCATGTGATAGACGAGTCGTGAGATCATGTACCTGTGTACCGGTGTTGTAAGACGTTACACAAGGGTATATCCCTTGCTTGTGCACGGGAGTAATGGAGATAGGGATTGTAACAACACAAATACTACTACCTACCGGAGTTATAAAAAAAAAAGAATATGTTTGGAAAAAAATGACAAGTCTTAAAACTATGTTCCATCTTTGTGCAAAGACTACAACATACCGGAGTTATACAAAAAAGGATATGTTTGGGGGGAAAATGACAAATCTTAAGATTATGTTCCATCTTTGTGCAAAGGGAGGACGGGTATGTGTGTCGTAAAAGAGCATAGCTATTGTCACCTAGTTGCAGCTATGTAAAAGGATATGTAACTATGTATGAACGTTAAGTTAAACATAGCCATGATTCTACTCCCAGAAACACCTCACATGGACACACATGCAATTATAAACCATGACGTAACATATTAACGTAAGAGTTGACACCCCCCCCCCATGCCTATGTACAGGAATCCCCCCACCCCAACCCGCCACCCCAATCTGTACCCATAACAGCACATATAAAATAACGCACTCGTACACAAGTCCTTCTCTATATTATTACGGGCATTCCTTACATTTGTTAACGGGGGAAACGGGATAGAATGTACACTTGTGTGCAATGTGTGCACTCTTATAATCAAGGAACTGTCGTTGTGCTCAGACGTAAGACTCTCTTTAACACGCTGACCCGTCACGATAACATAGTTACGTACACAGACGAATGGCTCCCAAATTGCGATCGCCATTGGGGTTTCTCTAACAAGTGTCATGTGTAAGACTGCCCGCCCACGTCCTGTGCATGTTCCGGGGGCACATGATCCACGCATCCCTCTTACTAGACCCTGGTGATTAACACGCTTGTTCGGGGTAACGTTTACTCCGTTCTTTTCATTAATAACTTGAGAAAACTTTTTCCACCACTCCACCCAGCCACCGAAACATTCAATCATTTTGTAGTAAATCATGAATTACGGATTTTTTTTAGGGGGCATGACGTGTTGAGCTGGCTGGGAAAAGTTTGATAGGCTGACATATTGTCGCAATCAAAGGAACTTTGACAGACGTTCGAGACAAAGAGACTCCCGTTTTGATTTTTATTTATTTTTTTATTTTTTTGGAGGACGCGGCAAGAGCAAAATCAAAATAGCTGGATTTGTGTGTGTGTGGGTGGGGGGGGGGGGGCGGGCGAGAATATGCAAGAATAAGCCAATTAGATCACACACACAAAAGAAGAAATAACTTGATGGACAGTTAATATGGCGGACAGACAACTCAGTTATGCAGTTTAATAGAGTGTACATCAATTGAAACGGCTTGCTCTAGCCCTTTGGGAAGAATCTCATGTATGTGCTATTTAAAAAAAAATGTCGTTGGGCATATGATTAGGGAATATGCTGACGATCTTAGACTGGCGTCAGCAGCAATTAAGGTGACAATCACAGAGTGGCATTAGCAGCAATTAAGGTGACATTCACAGAGTGGCGTTAGCAGCAAATGAGATGACAATCACAGAGTGGCATTAGCAGCAATTAAGATGACTATCACAGGGTGGCGTTAGCAGCAAATGAGATGACAATCACAGAGTGGCATTAGCAGCAATTAAGATGACTATCACAGGGTGGCGTTAGCAGCAAATGAGATGACTATCACAGAGTGGCGTTAGCAGCAATTAAGGTGACATTCATAGAGTGGCGTTAGCAGCAAATAAGATGACAATCACAGAGTGGCGTTAGCAGCAATTAAGGTGACATTCACAGAGTGGCGTTAGCAGCAAATGAGATGACAATCACAGAGTGGCGTTAGCAGCAAATAAGATGACTATCACAGAGTGGCGTTAGCAGCAAATGAGATGACAATCACAGAGTGGCGTTAGCAGCAAATAAGATGACAATCACAGAGTGGCGTTAGCAGCAAATAATATGACAATCACAGAGAGGCGTCAGCAGCAATTAAGGTGACATTCATAGAGTGGCGTTAGCAGCAAATGAGATGAAAATCTCAGAGTGGCGTTAGCAGAGTAGACGCTAGGGGGCGCGGGCCCTTAAGAAAATTAAATTTTGCGAGCCTTTTGACCCTAGGAAGACCCGACCGATCCAAAAAAGATTCATTAAGTGTCTGTGTGTCTGTGTGTCTGTAGATTCATCATCTACTGCGCCATTCTGCGCCTATTGAGGCGTTCTTTAAACACACATTCTATGATCGTTTAAGATGTTATTTCATTTGCAGTGGTCATCCCTGATGCTAATCTTCCTCCGTATTTGGTGAAGATATGGTTTGGACATTGGAGATTTGTGAAGGCTACATCACGTTGAATGGCTGAGGTCTGCAAGATCTTGCTGACTGTGCAGAAAACAGGATGACATGCATTAAGAAAATGGCAAGCAGAAATTCTCATTTCCGCCAGATAGTAGTGAACAGGACAAGAGCGGCACTATTCACTTCAGGTCTTCTTGCCATTGAACATGGAGGGCATTCTACGGGAAAAAATGTAGGGATAGTACGGGAAAAAGTTGTAGAGATAGTACGGGAAAAGTTGTAGGGATAGTACGGGAAAAGTTATAGGGATAGTACGGGAAAAGTTGTAGGAGATATTACGGGAAAATGACATACTTATTTTATTTTCTTGCGCCTCCAAATTCGTGTTGACTTGAAATCAGGAACTATGGAATGACACTGTTATCGTTATAATATATTATATAAGGGCGACTCATGGGGGCCCATAACCATAGGACCTTGGGCGGTTGCCTCGTTCGTCGCCCCCCAGGCGCCAGGTATGGCATTAGCAGCAAGTATGGAGTGGGATTTGAATCATTTAAATGCTGGAAATCTTAGAGTGGCTTCAACGCCGGCTTAAAGTAAAAAATAATTCTTATTGTGGTGAACCCAAGTTTAAAAATAAATGTATATATTATTATGTTTAACAACCAACTTCCAAGCTATGTTTAATTACCTAATTTGCTACTCATTACATTCTAACGCCCGCTCACTGGGTCAAGGGAAGACTATCCCTAATTAACATCCGCGTACTAGTCATGAAGAGAAGACTATGACTCCCTTAAACTTTAATTAAAAGATCGAGAAATGTTTCAAATTTTCATTAGAACTTAATGGAACCTATATGATACTTGGAAGTTGCCAACAGCTCTCCGGCTAAGGTGTTCACCTGCTAACATGTAGCGACGGCTTGAACTCATTTTAAAAGCCATTTGAGGCTATCTCTCAGGGCAGGTTTCTTATTTGGTGTGAGGGCCGAGTTTTACGAACTGAGTTGTACAAAGAAAGACACGTACATGTACATCAAGGTGTGTATTGTGTCAAAGCACTACCAAAGAACCAAATAAACATGTCAGATTTTTTTTTGGTATAGCTTCTTTCACGACGTACACTGTTAACGTTACTTTGGAGATGGTGTCGGTGGGTCGTCAAGTTCGCACTCATAATACCCCCCGGCACTCCCCCAAACGGGCCAAGGCCTTAGCCCTGGACCGTGCGGAAGCGCGCCGGTAACTTCCCTCACTGGCCTGACAAGGGTTTGGGCGGCCACCCATTGTCTCATACCCATCAACGGCAACAAGTAATCATGTTAGCGCTCATCTTTCGTTGCGTTGGAAGTCATGCGTTTTGCCTGGGATCTTTTAGCTTCAGAAGGAAAACTCCCCCCTACTAGTCGGGCACGCCAAGAAGAGGCAAGATCCCGTGTAACACCACCGAGAGGCTTGTGGTGCTGGGCAACAGCCTCACAGAGCTCAGCTGCTGCCCGCCCGCACGACGTAAACTAAAACAATCGAGGCACATGCTTCACATATACTGCTAAAGTCGTCAGAAGCATTTTAAAGTCTTTATGTTGATTGTTTGAATAATATGGAATCATACGACATATATTTTAAAAATGGTAACCAAATAAAAAATGTTTTTAGGCATGGATTTTTAATGCATTAGGTTAGAGCAGTGGCTCTCCACCTTCCTAATGCCGCGACCCTTTAATACAGTTCTTCATGTGGGGCGACCACAACCATCACATTATTTTCGTTGCTACTTTATAAATATGTGTTTTCCGATGGTCTTATGCGACCCCTGTGTAGGGGTCTTTAGACAACTGTGTAAGGGTCTTACGGCTCAGTGTAGTGACTGATTCCATTGGTCAGTGTAGTGACTTATTTCAATGGCTAGTGTGATGACTGATTTTATTGGCCAGTGTAGTGACTGATTTCATTGGTCAGTGTGATGACTGATTTCATTGGTCAGTGTAGTGACTGATTCCATTGGTCAGTGTAGTGACTGATTTCAATGGCTAGTGTAATGACTGATTTTATTGGTCAGTGTAGTGACTGATTCCATTGGTCAGTGTAGTGACTGATTTCAATGGCTAGTGTAATGACTGATTTTATTGGCCAGTGTAGTGACTGATTTCATTGGTCAGTGTGATGACTGATTTCATTGGCCAGTGTGATGACTGATTTCATTGGTCAGTGTAGTGACCGATTTCATTGGCCAGTGTGATGACTGATTTCATTGGTCAGTGTAGTGACTGATTTCATTGGCCAGTGTGATGACTGATTTCATTCGCCAGTGTAGTGACTGATTTCATTGGTCAGTGTAGTGACTGATTTCTTTGGCCAGTGTAGTGACTGATTTCATTGGCCAGTGTAGTGACTGACTTCATTGGTCAGTGTAGTGACTGATTTCATTGGTCAGTGTAGTGACTGATTTCATTGGCCAGTGTAGTGACTGATTTCATTGGCCAGTGTGATGACTGATTTCATTGGCCAGTGTAGTGACTGATTTCATAGGCCAGTGTAGTGACTGATTTCATTGGTCAGTTTAGTGACTGATTTCTTTTGTCAGTGTGATGACTGATTTCATTGGCCAGTATAATGACTGATTTTATTGGTCAGTGTACTGACTGACATCATTGGACAGTGTAGTGACTGATTTCATTGGACAGTGTAGTGACTGATTTCATTGGCCAGTGTGATGACTGATTTTATTGGTCAGTGTACTGACTGATTTCATTGGCCAGTGGAATGACTGATTTCTTTGGTCAGTGTAATGACTGATTTCATTGGCCAGTGTAGTGATTGATTTCATTGGCCAGAGTAGTGACTGATTTCATTGGTCAGTGTAGTGACTGATTTCATTGGCCAGTGTAGTGACTGATTTCTTTGGTCAGTGTAGTGACTGATTTCATTTGCCAGTGTAGTGACTGATTTCATTGGTCAGTGTAGTGACTGATTTCATTGGCCAGTGTAGTGACTGATTTCTTTGGTCAGTGTAGTGACTGATTTCTTTGGCCAGTGTAGTGACTGATTTCATTGGCCAGTGTAGTGACTGATTTCTTTGGTCAGTGTAGTGACTGATTTCTTTGGTCAGTGTAGTGACTGATTTCTTTGGTCAGTGTAGTGACTGATTTCTTTGGCCAGTGTAGTGACTGATTTCTTTGGTCAGTGTAGTGACTGATTTCTTTGGTCAGTGTAGTGACTGATTTCTTTGGCCAGTGTAGTGACTGATTTCTTTGGTCAGTGTAGTGACTGATTTCTTTGGCCAGTGTAGTGACAGATTTCTTTGGTCAGTGTAGTGACTGATTTCTTTCACCAGTGTAGTGACTGATTTCTTTGGTCAGTGTAGTGACTGATTTCTTTGGCCAGTGTAGTGACTGATTTCTTTGGTCAGTGTAGTGACTGATTTCTTTGGCCAGTGTAGTGGCTGATTTCATTGGCCAGTGTATTGACTGATTTTTTTGGTCAGTGTAGTGACTGATTTCATTGGCCAGTGTAGTGACTGATTTCATTGGCCAGTGTAGTGACTGACTTCATTGGTCAGTGTAGTGACTGATTTCATTGGTCAGTGTAGTGACTGATTTCATTGGCCAGTGTAGTGACTGATTTCATTGGTCAGTGTAGTGACTGATTTATTTGGCCAGTGTAGTGACTGATTTCTTTGGTCAGTGTAGTGACTGATTTCTTTGGTCAGTGTAGTGACTGATTTCATTTGCCAGTGTAGTGACTGATTTCATTGGTCAGTGTAGTGACTGATTTCTTTGGTCAGTGTAGTGACTGATTTCTTTGGTCAGTGTAGTGACTGATTTCATTGGCCAGTGTAGTGACTGATTTCTTTAGTCAGTGTAGTGACTGATTTCATTGGCCAGTGTAGTGACTGATTTCATTGGCCAGTGTATTGACTGATTTCATTTGCCAGTGTAGTGACTGATTTCATTGGTCAGTGTAGTGACTGATTTCATTGGCCAGTGTAGTGACTGATTTCTTTGGCCAGTGTAGTGACTGATTTCTTTGGTCAGTGTAGTGACTGATTTCTTTGGCCAGTGTAGTGACTGATTTCTTTGGTCAGTGTAGTGACTGATTTCTTTGGTCAGTGTAGTGACTGATTTCTTTGGTCAGTGTAGTGACTGATTTCTTTGGCCAGTGTAGTGACTGATTTCTTTGGTCAGTGTAGTGACTGATTTCTTTGGTCAGTTTAGTGACTGATTTCTTTGGCCATTGTAGTGACTGATTTCTTTGGTCAGTGTAGTGACTGATTTCTTTGGTCAGTGTAGTGACTGATTTCTTTGGTCAGTGTAGTGACTGATTTCTTTGGTCAGTGTAGTGACTGATTTCTTTGGCCAGTGTAGTGACTGATTTCTTTGGTCAGTGTAGTGACTGATTTCTTTGGTCAGTGTAGTGACTGATTTCTTTGGCCAGTGTAGTGACTGATTTCTTTGGTCAGTGTAGTGACTGATTTCTTTGGCCAGTGTAGTGACTGATTTTTTTGGTCAGTGTAGTGACTGATTTCTTTGGCCAGTGTAGTGACTGATTTCTTTGGTCAGTGTAGTGACTGATTTCTTTGGCCAGTGTAGTGACTGATTTGTTTGGTCAGTGTAGTGACAGATTTCTTTGGCCAGTGTAGTGACTGATTTCATTGGTCAGTGTAGTGACTGATTTCTTTGGTCAGTGTAGTGACTGATTTCATTGGCCAGTGTAGTGACTGATTTCTTTAGTCAGTGTAGTGACTGATTTCTTTGGTCAGTGTAGTGATTGATTTCATTGGCCAGTGTAGTGACTGATTTCATTGGCCAGTGTAGTGACTGATTTCATTGGTCAGTGTAGTGACTGATTTATTTGGCCAGTGTAGTGACTGATTTCTTTGGTCAGTGTAGTGACTGATTTCTTTGGTCAGTGTAGTGACTGATTTCATTTGCCAGTGTAGTGACTGATTTCATTGGTCAGTGTAGTGACTGATTTCTTTGGTCAGTGTAGTGACTGATTTCTTTGGTCAGTGTAGTGACTGATTTCATTGGCCAGTGTAGTGACTGATTTCTTTAGTCAGTGTAGTGACTGATTTCATTGGCCAGTGTAGTGACTGATTTCATTGGCCAGTGTATTGACTGATTTCATTGCCAGTGTAGTGACTGATTTCTTTGGTCAGTGTAGTGACTGATTTCTTGGTCAGTGTAGAGACTGATTTCTTTTGTCAGTGTAGTGACTAATTTCATTGGTCAGTGTGATAACTGATTTCATTGGTCAGTGTAGTGACTGATTTCATTGGCCAGTGTGATGACTGATTTCATTGGCCAGTGTAACAACTGATTTTATTGGTCAGTGTACTGACTGACATCATTGGACAGTGTAGTGAATGATTTCATTGGTCAGTGTAGTGACTGATTTCATTGGCCAGTGTAGTGACTGATTTTATTGGTCAGTGTAGTGATTGATTTCATTCGCCAGTGTAATAACTGATGTTATTGGTCAGTGTACTGACTGATTTTATTGGCCAGTGTAATAACTGATTTTATTGGTCAGTGTACTGACTGATTTCATTGGTCAGTGTAGTGACTGATTTCATTGGCCAGTGTAGTGACTGATTTCATTGGTCAGTGTAGTGATTGATTTCATTGGCCAGTGTAATAACTGATTTTTTTGGTCAATGTACTGACTGATTTCATTGGCCAGTGTAGTGAATGATTTCATTGGTCAGTGTAGTGATTGATTTCATTGGCCAGTGTAGTGACTGATTTCATCGGTCAGTGTAGTGATTGATTTCACATGCCAGTGTTATAACTGATTGTATTGGTCAGTGTACTGACTGATTTCATTGGCCAGTGTGATGATTGATTTCATCGGACAGTGTTGTGACTGATTTCATTGGACAGTGTAGTGACTAATTTCATTGGCCAGTGTAGTGACTAATTTCATTATTCAGTGTAGTGACGAATTTCATTGGTCAATGTAGTGATTGATTTCATTGGTCTGTGTAGTGACTGATTTCATTGGTCAGTGTACTGACTGATTTCATTGGCCAGTGTTGTGACTGATTTCATTGGCCAGATTAGTGACTGATTTCTTTGGTCAGTGTACTGACTGATTTCAATGGCCAGTGTACTGAGTGATTTCATTGGCCTGAACCAAAACAAATGTTCAAACTGAAAAATCAAGGCCCTAAAGCATGGTTTGCCGTCATGGCGGAACAATATTCCAATCAACCCAAATGACGTAAGGTCGCAATAGCTCTCACTAAAAATCACCGCGCTGCCACAATCCATTTCATTGGACCATGATATTTTAATGAATATGTGTAAGTTAATCTTTTATTATAAAAAGTTAATTCGAGGTTTTTGTATGGTCTATACGCGTTAGTTAATGTTGATAGAAGTCTATGTTTTAAATCTTATTTTAGTTAGTGAGATTTAAAGGCCTGCATTAACATAGTTAAGTGTTAAAGGTGGTTCTATTGATTGAAATGTTTATTTATTGTTCGTACTTCGTCGACTGACTATAGACCATGATGCAGTAGATGACCAGCAGTGTTTTGTGTGTCAAGGTGTAGTTTATGCTTTGCACGTCGCAGGAGTTGGGGACTCAATCGCCCGGTTTGATTTCAGAGTTTGCCTCCTCTTTAAGCGAGTTGCCATCTGAGGTTGACGGGTCCTACCCACCTAGGGTGTTAGTGTTGTTTAACAAACTTGGTTATTGACATAGTTTAGACCAATCGGCCAAAAAGCATCCGCTAGAAATCTTAGAATGACAGGATCTGTTCTGAAACAGGGAAATGTGAATCGCTTTGTTCGGGAAAGCCTGAGAAAAGACCAAACAAAACGTATGACGACACATCGGCCTAAAAGGGCTACAGGCAGGGCCGTCGCTTGGGCCTTGCAGCTCATGTCGGGGCAGAATGCTCAGATGTTTAACGGGGCCCAAAGATGCGATGTGTAATAAAAAGTCAACTATCAACTTCAGCTGAAGGCAGGGGACACAAACCCAAAAAGTGGCAGGTGGCTTCCAAATCTGACTTACGTCACAGCTAAAGGCCCTTATGTACGAACTGAACAAGAAGAACGGTGCATAGCAAATTAAGAGGGGGAAACAACCCATTGTTTATAGAAAACTGAGGTCAATTTCCAGGGTGACTATAACATGGCATTCGATAATTTTTTTGTTTACAAATAACTTGTTCCACAAAATATTAGCAATGTAATAATATTTGGAACCTTTCAGAGTTCAGAGGTCACTTTACGCACTGTTGTATTTGTATGAGTGCTTGAGTGGTCCGTTCTTTCCTGATACACATTATTACAGGGTCTTCGTCGAGTCATTGGCGGGTGGTGGGGACACGGGGGGTGAGGGAGGCACAAAGGATTTATTTTAAATTTTTTAAAAATCCTTTTATTAGGATAAATACACCAAGTTTCATCCAATAATCCACATTGAAAGTTAAATCGTCAAGCATCACAATTTACTTTATTTTGCGAGAATTTCAGGCCCCCTGTGGATGTAAGCCCCTGGTTAAAACCCCTGTCAGACCACGAACTCCTTAAAAATAACACTATCTTGGTACCAATTCAAATAAATAACATATCTTAATTTTAGTTATTTTTATTTGTTAGGTTATAAGATTAGTTATCTTTTGATAAATCAATCACATTTTAAAATTATGTTGTGGCTTAATTTGATCTGGACAACTCAACACAACAAAGACCACTGTCCAACCAAAGGCGCGGACTTTGCTGGTCAAACAATTCGAAAGGTGGTCACCTTATTCAAATCACGTTTGACCATGTCAACTGCAAATGTGCCCTCATTCGTCACGATCTGCTGAAGATGCCACCTGCACACAACCACCTTACATGTCACAGGCATGAGGCGGGAGAAAGGCGGACGCATTCGTTGAGGGTTTTTTCCAAGGGGGGAGTCATTACGTTCGACTGCTCGTTGAAAAGTCAAAAAAACGGGGATGTCAAAACCTTGGTTTTGACTAAGTTTAGTCCAATGGGTCAAACAGCATCCGATAGCAATATTAGAAGGACAAGATCTGTTCTAAAACAGATTTGTGTTTTTAACTTATTCGTCTTCGCCCCCGTGTTGGTGGGGGGGGGGGGGGGGGGGGGTGGGGGGTTTTTTTTTTTGGGGGGGGGGGGGGGGGGATGTGACTGGTATTTCATTTCCTTCCTTATGTCGACTGCCGAGGAGTATAACAAATAAATAAATATTCCCCTTCACCCTTCTAACAGTTGAATCAGTTTTATCCCTCTTCTTGCTTCATTTATTTGAATTCAGCCGTGGCGTGGCTACGGTTAGTGCCGCCCTGGGTGGTCCAAGATTCTCGCCCCAACCCCACTCCGCATTACGAAAATCTGCAGTTTACGGAAAATGCCGTCCCTTAATATATAGAGAAAAAGGACCGCGCGGTGGGGAGGGAGGGAGTATCGCCCCACCCCCAACCTTTCTTTGTGCTACGCCAGTGATCCCAATGATTCATTCTCCTTTTAAACAAGTCAGTTAAAAGTGTTCATGCTCCTACTCACTTTTTTATATTGATAATGTCACAGATCATGTTTTGTGTTAGATGTCTATAAGCATTAAATAACAGGCCACATGATTATCTTGTGGGGTTATGAAGGGTGAGATGTGGCTGTAGTACACTTTAATGATCTATAGATTTGGTGAGACGTGGCTGTAGCACACTTTAATGATCTAGAGATTTGGTGAGACGTGGCTGTAGCACACTTTAATGATCTAGAGATTTGGTGAGACGTGGCTGTAGTACACTTTAATGATCTAGAGATTTGGTGAGATGTGGCTGTAGTAATCTTTAATGATCTAGAGATTTGGTGAGATGTGGCTGTAGTACACTTTAATGATCTAGAGATTTGGTGAGATGTGGCTGTAGTACACATTAATGATCTAGAGATTTTTATTCAAGATAAACAAACGTCAGTTGTTATTTTCCAGTAAGTTTTTCATCGTTGTAAGAAATCACTGCCTTCTGGACTCGTTGGTCAAAAGTTCGTTCGCCACGTCATGTATATGAATGCAACGTCATGTACATGAATGCCACGTTATGTATATGGATGACACGTCATGTACATGAATGCCAAGTCATGTAAATGAATGCCTTGTTATGTGTATGGATGCCACGTCATGTATGTAAATGCCAAGTCATGTATATGAATGACACGTCATGACTATGATTGTCACGTCATGTATATGAAAGCCAAGTCATGTATAATGAATGTCACGTTATGTATATGAATGTCAATATGTGTGATGTGTTTCTATTGAATCTTTAAAGGATTCTCATCTCTTTTCTATTACTTTTTATCTCTCGCTCTTCTTTCTCTCTCACTCCCCATTCTATTTGTCTCTCTCTCTTTCTCTCTCTCTCTCTATCTCCTCCTCTCCATTTTTGAATAATTATCTCTCTGTTATTCCTGTGATCTGATATACAACCGCCTTTCGCACACATTAGGGCTTTTCCTTACTGACCAACTGGACTTGCGGGTGAGTCCTTGTACCGCCATCAATGTTCTATGACATTATTCTTGAAACTTGATAATAAACATAATCTCGGATTATACGCTATCTTGAAGGAATAATAATCTTAAATGATATAATGTCTTTAAGTTAGCATAAACTTGGATTATATGCTATCTTTAACATAATTTGATTGTGTATATATACTAGGTTAAAGCTGCCATAATCTTGAATATCATGTAACTTGAAGCTACTATAATCTTGGATATAATGTAGCCTGAAGCTACTATAATCTTGGATATAATGTATCTTGAAGCTACTAAAATCGTTGATGTAATGTAACGTGAAGCCACAATAATCTTAGACACATTGTGACTTGAAGCTAAATCTGTATAATGTTCTCATTGCCATTGACTGTTGATTGTACTGTGATCATTTGAATGAAGCCAGACCAAAATACAGTGGTTGAACGCTTACAAAGCTAGTGGGCGTGTCTGCTGGAGCCACGACTTTCGTTGTGAATTGAATTTGGAATGGCTGCAACACTGTTATGTCCGATTGTTGCAACTCTTGTCATTTTACCGTGCTACATTTTGAGGCTGTCAGTTTGATGAGCTGCCTGGTCTGAGGTCTTAAATGAATGCCATCATTATTTCCGCGACTGGATGAGACCGGTACGGTGTAGTGAGGTCACCCAGATGTTCATAGGTCATGGGAGAAATTAAACGGGTGATGACGTCATCCAAGGGAAATAACCCCGTGGTTTGGGTCACCATGTCCTGCCCCGAACTCTTTGCGTCTATTTCTATGTTAAGGGAGCAAATGAACGTCGCAGAATGTTGAGAAGCGTGTCAATGAATAAAGCGTGCTGTGACAATCAATCCTGTGACATGCATTTGTCACTTTCTGGCGTAAGGGGGAGGGGGGGGGGGCCAGTTTGACCTTGAAATGTTTCTAAGATGGTTTTAATCAAATACCATTTTTGTTAAGGACAAATTTCTTCCTTCTTGACTTTTAATTAATGTGTATTTTTTTTTCATTGACAATCAATCCTGTGACATGCATTTGTCACTTTCTGGCGTAAGGGGGAGGGGGGGGGGTCCAGTTTGACCTTGAAATGTTTCTAAGATGGTTTTAATCAAATACCATTTTTGTTAAGGACAAATTTCTTCCTTCTTGACTTTTAATTAATGTGTATTTTTTTTTCAACACAGTGCTGGCAAAAGAAAACCTTATGAGTCTTACGAAAATACTCTTTTCATTTTTAATTTCTGAATTAAGTCAGGCAGGAGGTGTGTGTGTGTGAGGGGGGGGGGCGGGGGCGGGGTGCTAAGTACTCTTCGGCGGTCAGGATAAATGGAGCGTAAGACATTATTTCCTCGGACACCGTTGTGAGTACGCACCTTAAGTTTTAAGTCAGGACATCCGGACAGATGACTGGATTCTGTCATGGTGTTCAAGGACAGCCGATCAACTGGCAATTCATTTAATTCATTCATTAATTCAAAATGTCAGTTTCTCAAAGAAAGTATTTCGTAACCTTGTTTGATGCTTACATAAAGATTTTTCTTATTAAAGATTTTCGTGAAACAGATTCCCCCCCCAACCCCCCACCCCACCCCACCCCCACCCACACACACTTAATCTTCGACTAAACAAATCTGTATCTACATGTTTCTCTTATTCAAAGGGTACTGCACCGATAAGCACGCGGTTATTTTAGGGTGAGTCTGATGTCCGAGAAAATAAACAGAGTGGGAGATTGAGAGAAAAAAAAATAATAAGAGCGATAAAGCTCTTCTAAGCATGGGCACAGATAGGACAGTGGTACTACGAGCTCTTCTAAGCATGGGCACAGATAGGACAGTGGTACTACGAGCTCTTCTAAGCATGGGCACAGATAGGACAGTGGTACTACGAGCTCTTCTAAGCATGGGCACAGATAGGACAGTGGTACTACGAGCTCTTCTAAGCATGGGCACAGATAGGACAGTGGTACTACGAGCTCTTCTAAGCATGGGCACAGATAGGACAGTGGTACTACGAGCTCTTCTAAGCATGGGCACAGATAGGACAGTGGTACTACGCAAGATTTTTTGCACACCACTTTGCACACCCATTTAAAAAAATGCATTGGAATAAGTGTCCTCACAAAGTTATCTATTATTAATATCTTATCTATTGGTTTCACTGAACGCCTTATCCTCACTGTCACATAACTAAAATTGTATAACTGCTGTACTCAATGTTTAGCTTTTGAACTGTGGATTGATGATGCATTCTGGGTATAATTTTTTATCGTTTTTTTTTTCTTCTCCCAAACCCGTATTATTATAATAGGGTAATATTGGAGTATAAAGCACCGTTTCTATAGTGAGTTTGAGATAATTCAACATTTTCAACAAACCAGACTTTCTTGTTACCACTTAGTATAAATTCACTCGATATTTTTTCTTAAGAACTTTTTACTAAACCACTGATCTTGAACATTCTTGCAACCTTCTTAAAGGACAAAATATTTCAATAATTTGATGACCCGCCCACGGGTTTCGAAACAAGCGCAACAACAGAATCATTATTTACCGTTTCTGGTTTATACCCAAGGGATTAGTGGGGTGGGCAAAAGGGGATAAATTTAAGGGTTGTTTAATTATATCATTAATGAAGATGGGTCTTTAACTTTTTTTTTTTTTATAAGCGTTTTCCACCTGGTGAACTGTCTGACTGACTGACTATACTATATACTGGATGTGACACCCTGAAATCTCTTCTGAATTGAAACGTGTACATTATGTCAGATTTGAGTGCGCGTCAAATGTTTTGATGTCAGTCAAATAAATCTCATCATCGCTGACTTTAATGGAAGTGTTTTGGCGATACATTTGGGAGGTCCGGACCTCATCGCGAGCCATAGGCCCAGGTAACAGCCTTCATTTTGTTCCATTCAACTGGCCGAAAGACGGGACACAGGAAAACATTAAGCATTCGTATTTTGCTGGAATTTTTTTTTCGGGGGTGGGGGGGGGGGCTGCCTCTGTATTCTTTACAAGAAACTTATTCTGAGTTTCACCATAGTTTTAACTATGTAGTACATTGAATTTCACCATAGTTTTAACTACGTAGTAAATTGAATTTCACCATAGTTTTAACTATGTAGTACATTGAATTTCACCATAGTTTTAACTATGTAGTACATTGAATTTCACCATAGTTTTAACTACGTAGTAAATTGAATTTCACCATAGTTTTAACTACGTAGTACATTGAATTTCACCATAGTTTTAACTACGTAGTACATTGAATTTCACCATAGTTTTAACTATGTAGTACATTGAATTTCACCATAGTTTTGAACTATGTAGTAAATTTTTACTGCAAGGTGTGGCCTACTTTCCAAACTTCACATTAAATGTCCTGTTCAAAAATAAAAACATAGACGGGCCTTTGTTGAGCGACTTTAGGGAACACATGACTTATTGTATAATGATATGGTCATTGAATCTGTACTGAAAAAAATGTGACGTACTGGTGAAAAGATGGCCTTTTTTTTTTTCCATGTCCATCATCATGGACTATGGCATTTTGGTTCATTCAAAATGTTCTCAAATTTAAAAATTTAAAAAAAGAGAATTTGAATGGTGGCCTCTTTGGACTTTAACCCCTGCTCTGCTACCCCGCTGAGTAAACATTAAGTACGGGAATAACATTATCTTTCTGGGGACTGGCAGGCGCTTGAATGATTGATGATAAGATGAGATTCTGGAATAGATGATACTCTGTGCGGCTGATAGGCTGTTGATGACATGTTTATCCTTCATGCATCTCATTACCTCGATTTGTTATCTAAATGTTTTTGTTTTATTTAAAACTTGTTTCAAAAAAAAGGGAAAGACTGTAGACATTTTGTTTGTTACTTAGACATGTTCATGAATATTCCGTTTCTCTATGCTTACGGTAATAATGATGTTGTTGTTGTTGAAATATTTCGAGGTACTTTGTTAATTTTAGCACGGAATTTTCAACCAAAAAAAAAATAAATTTATAACTGTTTGTTCCATTCGTATAATCCCACTTTTTGTTTTAATGTATTAAAAAACATGCACTGTTCATAAATCTATAGTATCTCTCCATTTTATGGCGTACATCTCAACAGTATCTTTAACTACATCGTCTACGTGTGGTAGAGAAACAAATACAGGCGCCCATTCTACTGAAAGTAGCATTGGTTTCTGGGTTCATAATCTAATGGGGTATTTTTTAATCTTGAGAGTGGGGTTGAAGTGAAATAAGAAAATATGAGGGATTAGGGGTAAATAATTTCAGAACTAACCAATTTTGCAAACGTTAAGTTAAGCTGTGGCAGAAGAACCGACCACATAGGTTTTCTTCATTTATGTCTAGTAAATATATATATATATATATATATATATATATATATATATATACAAAGAAGCATATTAGTGAATATATACATTGAACAATATCAGAAGAACCGACCACATAGGTTTTCTTCATTTATGTCTAGTAAATATATATATATATATATATATATATATATATATATATACAAAGAAGCATATTAGTGAATCTATACATTGAACAATACTAATAAAACATCGATAAACTATTTACGCTTGTGGGTTTGGGTACATCTGGTGGAAAGCAGTTCACGTCGCGCAGAGCCGCCGCGTGGGCCCGGCATGAACCAGCCTGCAGGGGGGCCTCGGATATCTCAGGGGCCCAAAGTTGTGTTGTGGTAAACCAAACAGTTTGAACTTCTCAACTTTGAATGAACGGGGGGGGGGCAAAACCGAAGAGGGAGGGGGGTTGTGCCTCCAAATGTTAAGAGACGGTGCTGGTGATGTTCCACATATTATTATGTGATCATTGTATGCACTTTTAAATAGCGTAACTTCTTTTAGTAACTGCAAGTGGCCGATAGTCTGAATACTGGTTTCAGGACACGGGCAAATCGTCTGATCACCGTCTCGTAAATGTCATGCTACAACCAAGGTCACGGCCAAATGAACAGTAGGTCTAAGCTAAGGTCAAAGCGTCAAGTTGGGTCAATCAGATGAGTTTGCCCTTGAATTGGGTTGAGTGATATTTCTGTCATATAAGCCATACGGTGATGTCCAAAATTATTCCCCATCCTCCAAATAAAAAAATTTTAAAAAGGAAAATAAAAGGGTAAAAATAGCTGGTGATGCAGTAGTTCTGACATTCATTGAAGAACTCAATTAAGCTATTCACAAAATTCAACGTTTTATAAAAACACAAGTTTCTTGCTTCAAAGTAATCTCTCTCTCTTTCTTTCTTTCTTTCTTTCTTTCTTTCTCTCTCTCTCTCGCTTTCTCTCTCTTTCTCTCTCTCTCTCTCTCTCTCTCTCTCCTCTCAGCAGTAAATCTCAGAAACTCTCTCAGCAAACGCCTTATCTCAATCAGAAAATTGTGCCAATAGGAGTGCGCGCACTTTTGCCCTCAATTCCATTCTGCTTATTCTCTCTCTCTCTCGCTCTCTCTCGTTCTATCTCCCTGATACTTACTTCTCTTACTTTACTTCTCTCAATCTCCCTTCACGTCTATCTCTCTTCCTCTCTCACTCTCTCTCTCTATCTCTCTCACTCTCTCTCTCTCTCTCTCTCTCTCATTCTGCACAAATTGTGCACGTAATGGCATTGTGTCTCGTGTTGATAATGACATACTTTCCTTGCATGGATGTGCTCATCCATACAAATCAAATTTTCAATGTGTTTTTGAATTCAATTAATAAAAAAACTGTTGTTTCTTAACAAATAGTGTCGAGTTCTCTGTATTTTGTGGCTTTTTTTAAACACTATAGTCGATGTTTGTAGTAATTAGCATAAATCTGACTTAACACCACCTATTCTCAAACACTTGTCACACACAGATCACACCATGGAAGGTTTATCGATAGATTTAAGGAGACTGAACATGGGGGATCTCTTTTATGCATTTAAATTAGCGAAATTGCCATACAAATTGATCATTACATGGTCAGGTCAAGAAGGATACACGTAGATAATGAAGGGAACGTGTTGCAGAGCTACAATAATTACTAATTGTTGTGAGCATGGTGAAAAGGAACTTGTAGGAGTTACCTGAAAATAGCGTAATGCTATTTGTGAATCTGGATTAACAATGCAGGCCCATGGCTACAACAGAATACCACTGTAGTCAATGGCCTAACTAGATTACCAATGCCGGTCCATGGCTACAACAGAATACCAATGTAGTCTAGGGCCTAACTAGATTAATGATGCAGGCCTGTGACTACAAAAGAATACAAGTGTAGTCTTTGGCCTAACCAGAGTAACAATGCAGGCCCATGGCTACAACAGAATACCAATATAGTCTATGGCCTAACCAGATTAACAATGCGGGTCCATGGCCATACCGGATTATCAGGCTAGGTCCATGGCGTAACCAGATTACCAATGTAGGTCCATGACTTCACTATATAACCAGTGAATGTTCATGGACCGACCGGGTGTCTTTGGGATGGGGCGGCCCCCAGTGGAACCCGGTTGAGTGGACTCGGATGGGGGCTGTCCTGGCAAAGGGACATCTCCAACGTGCCGCTTCGCGGCCTGATTCCGGGCTTTGGGGAGGTGGATGCTTTGGGAAGGCATGAAGAGCATTAGCTCGACGGTCCGCTGACGCCATTTCTTAATGTGATATTTCATGGCCTTACAAATATACCAATGGGGAAGGTAAATTGCTTTACTAGATTATATATCAAGGTCCAAGGTTTCACCAGATTATAAATGAAGGTCCACAGCTAAACACTATAACCAATGTATATTCAAGGCTTCAACATAGCAACAATGTAGATCCATGGCTTACTATATTAAGAAATGAAGATCCATGGCTAACTATATTACCAATGAAGATCCATGGCTTACTATATTAAGAAATGAAGATCCATGGCTAACTATATTACCAATGTAGATCCATGGCTAACTATATTACCAATGTAGATCCATGGCTTACTATATTACCAATGTAGATCCATGGCTTACTATATTACCAATGTAGATCCATGGCTTACTATATTACCAATGTAGAACCATGACTTACTATATTACCAATGTAGATCCATGGCTTACTATTTTAAGAAATGAAGATCCATGGCTAACTATATTACCAATGTAGATCCATGGCTTACTATATTACCAATGTAGATCCATGGCTTACTATATTACCAATGTAGATCCATGGCTTACTATATTAAGAAATGAAGATCCATGGCTAACTACATTACCAAATATAGATCCATGGCTTACTATATTACCAAATGTAGATCCATGGCTTACTATATTACCAATATAGATCCATGGCTTACTATATTACCAAAAGTAGATCCATGGCTACATTTAAGTCACAACTTTTTATTTGACGTCCTTGGTGCAACTATGGTTCCACTACATCACCAAATAGAAACAAAACAGGTTGAGAACCTCTGGCCATGACGAAGGTGAAATGGAGTATGTGTAATTACGTCGGAAATGTTTCATAACTAATTGGGCATACAAGAGCAAACAGTAATAAGTACGTCAGAACTGTTTCACAAAGAACTGGACATACCAGACCAAACACCAATATGTACTTCAGAATTGTTTCATAACAAAGTGGGCATATACTAATATGTACGTCAGAACTGTTTCATAACAAATTGGACATACCAGACCATACACAGAATTGGACATACCAGACCAAACCTAATATTTACATCAGTACTGTTTCATAACAAATTGGACATACCAGACCATACACAGAATTGGACATACCAGACCAAATCCTAATATGTACGTCAGAACTGTTTCATAACGTATGTGGACATACCAGACCAAACACTAATATGTTGGCAAACAAAAATACAACTGGCACGTATTCATTTATTTTTTTCAAAGACACAATTGAAACTTGTAATTGTTAATCAACTCTTTAAACTGACTACTTTAGGCACGTACCGTGCGTTAGTATGGTTAGAAGTCAAACCTCATCCTTGTCCTACTTTTCAAATAACATCCGAGGTGTCATCTTATCTGTGACATTCTTGTCAGACGTCACCTTCAAGTCTAGTGAAAAGCTCCCAACTGTTTTAGTCATTTTTTTTAACGGTAATAATTTGTTGCAAGATTTTGCAGCGTTTTCTTAGAGTAAAAGTTGGATTGATACATTTGTAGTTTGTAGCAGTTCACGGTCACTTGGTTTCAGATCCAGCAAACATGGGAGAGTCAGAAAATCCTGTACGACTAATATGATGTGCCAATATGACATACTGCGTTAATGTCAATGTGAAATGCATTCCGTCTACTGTGGTTTGTAAGATGCTATGTCAATGCAATATTACTTGTCATGTCGTTTTGGCACGTAATTTGTTATTTTAAATGAGAAATGTATTCTATTTATTTAGATAATTATGTCAATGTCATATGCATTATGTTAATAGCAGTTGTTAAAATTTTTTGATGCATATAAAGTCTAGGGTATGATCTTAGGCTCAACTCTGGACCACAGAACAAGTTAAGGTGAGTGCTACTCAAAGTCGCAATCCGCGGGCCGACACTTACCCGTGGTCCCACCAACCGCCGGACCGACACTTACCCGTGGTTCCACCAACCGCCGGACCGACACTTACCCGTGGTCCCACCAACCTCCGGACCGACCACTTCCCCGTGGTCCCACCAACCTCCAGACCGACCACTTCCCCGTGGTCCCACCAACCGCCGTACCGACCACTTCCCCGTTGTCCCACCAACCTGCCGGACCGACCACTTACCCGTGGTCCCACCAACCTCCGGACCGACCACTTCCTACGATCAAACCAATCTCCTACAATCCCCAACCNTTACCCGTGGTCCCACTAACCGCCGGACCGACCACTTACCCGTGGTCCCACTAACCGCCGGACCGACCACTTCCCCGTGGTCCCACCAACCTCCGGACCGACCACTTCCCCGTGGTCCCACCAACCGCCGGACCGACCACTTCCCCGTGGTCCCACCAACCTCCGGACCGACCACTTCCCCGTGGTCCCACCAACCGCCGGACCGACCACTTCCCCGTGGTCCCACCAACCACCGGACCGACCACTTCCCCGTGGTCCCACCAACCGCCGGACCGACCACTTATCCGTGGTCCCACTAACCTCCGGACCGACCACTTCCCCGTGGTCCCACCAACCGCCGGACCGACCACTTCCCCGTGGTCCCACCAACCACCGGACCGACCACTTCCCCGTGGTCCCACCAACCGCCGGACCGACCACTTACCCTGGTCCCACCAACCGCCGGTCTGCATGTAATAAAACATTTAAAAGGATCGGAAATATCTCTTTAAAAATTCAATAAATACGGTCACTACACTGCCGCAATACTGCAATGTGGATCATTCCTACTGGTCCATCAAGATAACACGTTTGAGGGCCACTGTTCTAGGTAACTTTCACTTAAAAATGTCTCAAATCGTCAAGGCAAGTTAGCAGCTAATAAGGCATGCGTATTCCGGGTGGATAAGACTTATTAACCTTGGTTGGGCAACTCATCTAAGAGAAGGAAAATCTGACTTCAAACCCGGAACTGGAGTCCCGTAAGGTGCATACAATGACAATGCCTGCAACCGTGTCCATCCGTGGTCGTCTTGACGTAGAGTCTTGCCACTGGATATGGTGGGCCTGGACGAGAGAGTGAGGCTGACGCCGCGCAACTCTTCCTCACTTTAAACAAAAGCCACCCGCGCAAGTCATCAGTCCCGGACGACTCGATGGTCATCGTCGATCCTCGACGGACGAACAATAATATTTACCGCATGCGTTTTCAACCACCTTGTTCAACCCCACAACGTCCTTCCAACACTAGCTACTTCCTTGTTCAACCCCACATTGTCCTTCCAACACTAGCTACTTCCTTGTTCAACCCCACAACGTCCTTCCAACTCTACCTGCTTCCTTGTTCAACCCCACAACGTTTTTCCAACTCTAACTACTTCCTTGTTCAACCCTACAATGTCCTTCCGACTCTAGCTACTCTCTTGTTCAACCCCACAATGTCCTTCCAACTCTAGCTACCCCACCTCTTAAAAACAAGTTTTGTCTTTTTTTAATGCTAAGATGACATTTAAAATTATTTCTTTGATTTATTATTTGTTCAAATGGTAACTGTTTTTGCGTACCTCTAATAAAGCTGCAATTAAAAGCATTTTTTAAAGTTAGTACATGATCCAAAATTCAAAAGAGAAAAAAAATGACAGACAAAATATCGTAGTTCAAATACCAGCTGAGATAACATGAACTAGTTACAACCGGTTCAGCTACAAGTCATAGCTCCAACAACCGACTCCGAGAAAAAGTTATAGCTTTAAAAACCTGCTCAGCTATACGATGTCCGGAGGAAGACACCGAGTGGACGACATTCTAACAGCGGTCAACCCCACAGGGATGTACCAGGTTCTACATCTTGTTGTCACCACCTTCGCATCCTTCCCGAGCGCATTCCAGTTGCTCAGCAATATCTTTATATGTAAGTACGGTGTGTTTCTCTTCAGTAAAATAATGTCATGAGACTGTCTCATTGTGAATCAAACCAAAGCTGTCTCATTGTGAATCAAACCAAAGTTGTCTCATTGTGAATCCAACCCAAGCTGTCTCATTGTGAACCCAACCCAAGCTGTCTCATTGTGAACCCAACCCAAGCTGTCTCATTGTGAATCCAACCCTAGCTGTCTCATTGTGAATCCAACCCAAGCTGTCTCATTGTGAATCCAACCCAAGCTGTCTTATTGTGAATCCAACCCAAGCTGTCTCATTGTGAACCCAACCCAAGCTGTCTCATTGTGAATCCAACCCAAGCTGTCTCATTGTGAATCCAACCCAAGCTGTCTCATTGTGAATCCAATCAAAGATATCTCATTGGGAACCCAACCCAAGCTGTCTCATTGTGAATCCAACCCTAGCTGTCTCATTGTGAACCCAACACCAAGCTGTCTCCTTGTGAATCCAACCCTAGCTGTCTCATTGTGAATCCAACCCAAGCTGTCTCATTGTGAATCCAACCCAAGCTGTCTCATTGTGAACCCAACCCAAGCTGTCTCATTGTGAACCCAACCCAAGCTGTCTCATTGTGAATCCAACCCAAGCTGTCTCATTGCGAACCCAACCCTAGCTGTCTCATTGTGAACCCAACCCAAGCTGTCTCATTGTAAACCCAACCCAAGCTGCGATATTAGCGGTCCCGTCACGTGGCTTAAGGTGCCCCTTAAAATAGCCGAGGCTCCATGCAGTCCAAGTGAGTTGCAGGCCCCACGTGACGGCTCTGGTACTAGCATATGACTTCATTTAGGGGTTGTTTTTTTTCCCGGACACTTCACGACTCACAGTTGTCAGTGTCGTCGCAAAGGCAATGATTGGTGGCGGTCCGCCCCTGGCGGGAATTTTTCTCAATTTTAGGTGAGGTCATTTTCGGAAAACCGCAGATTTTTTTTTTATTGTGGAAGGGTTCGGCATTATCTTTGGCCTGCATTGACTGGCGTTAACCCTTGCTTTCGCTCTGTGTCTGGGACGAGAGTATCCTTGGCCTGCATTGACTGGCGTTAACCCTTGCTTTAGCTCTGTGTCTTGGACAGCAGTATCCTTGGCCTGCATTGACTGGCGTTAACCCTTGCTTTAGCTCTGTGTCTGGGACAGCAGTATCCTTGGCCTGCATTGACTGGCGTTAACCATTGCTTTAGCTCTGTGTCTTGGACAGCAGTATCCTTGGCCTGCATTGACTGGCGTTAACCCTTGCTTTAGCTCTGTGTCTGGGACAGCAGTATCCTTGGCCTGCATTGACTGGCGTTAACCCTTGCTTTAGCTCTGTGTCTGGGACAGCAGTATCCTTGGCCTGCATTGACTGGCGTTAACCCTTGCTTTAGCTCTGTGTCTGGGACGTCTGCATAATGAAATAAAGCGGGATGATAATGAATGTTATAGTCTTCATTTTATATTATGATTTGTCTCTCTTGAAACATTCGCTTAAAAGGGATGCGTAGCATTTTTTTCCCTTTTTTTTTTCATTGAGTAGAGAAGGAATAAATGTGAGGAAAAAAAAATCACTACATTTCAAACATTTTTTTAAAAAATGGTCTTACAACTAATCATTAACATTCTTAAATGTGTACATGAATGTCCAGACAGATCTGTCCCTAACACTAAAGCACATGTCTTTGCCCAGGCAGATCCGTCCCTCACCGCTGTTCCCAGCCCATCAACTCGTCACAGATCTACCCTTTGGACCACAAGGTGACCAACGTAACCTATGGACGCTGTGACGTGACCTTCTGGTCCAATGGAACGATTCTTTATAAAGAGCAATGCCCGTACGGAACGGACTACGACCTCGATCTCACGACCTCGGCGGTATCTGAGGTTTGTTGAGATGATGCCCAGGCAGATAATGTTGAGATGAAGCCCAGGCAGATAATGTTAAGATTATGCCCGGGCATGTTATGTTGAGATGATGCCCAGGTAGATAACCATGAAATGATCCCCAGTCATGTAATGTGTAATTGATGCCCAGGCATGTAATGTTTCGAAGCAAGACTTCAATAAACTATGTTTAAAATTATCATTAAGAAATATTAAACACTTTTTTTTAAACTTGCGGCCAGCAAATTATATATGTATATATATATATATATTGCAAACCTTGCGCACATCGGATGAAGGAAAATCTTTACGGATCAATGAATAAAAATGTTGCCACCAGCTAGAGATGTAGTTTCTCAACACTAGTGTGTACTATTACTTTATTGGAAGCGCGAGTTGGATACATTTCTGACAATATTCAATGTCTCTCATGTTCTCACAGTTTGACCTGGTGTGTGACAGAGCCAACCTGGCCCGGCTTAGTCAGACCCTGGTCATCGCCGGTCAAGGTGTGGGCGCCGTCCTGGCCACGATCCTCAGTGACAGGTTTGGCAGAAAGGTTGTGCTCGTCACCTCCAACCTGGGGATGCTGGTGTCCGGCCTGGTCGTCGCCTTCGCGCCCAACTATTCAGTGTTTGCGGTGTTCAAGTTCTGTGCCGGCGCCTTTCAACAGGTGGGTCAGTGTGGGTCAGTGCCGCTGATGGAATGGGAATAGTGAAGTACACGGGGGGAGGGGAGAGCGGCGAAGACCTAAGGGAAGGGGTAGAGAGAGGGAGGGATGGAGAGGGAGGAGAGAGGTGGTCAGCACTTGAGGCAAGTAACATTTGCACAAATAGCATGTTTAGAACTCGCAGATAAGGCCATCTTGGTGCAAACCAATGTTACCGTTTAAGTAGAAATGTTATTGTATGATGTATTTATGTTTATACATATATATATATATATATATATATATATATATATATATATATATATATATATATTTATATTATATAAATTATATAGCAGTTTCTCAAACAAACACAGAAACACTAGGAATTTAAAGAGTAAAGATGTCATAAAAAAAAATAGAAATGTTATTGTATGATGTATTTATGTTTATACATATATATATATATATATATATATATATATATATATATATATATATATATTTATATTATATAAATTCTATAGCAGTTTCCCAAACAAAAACAGGAACACTAGGAATTTAAAGAGTAAAGATGTCATGAAAAAAAAACTCACTTGAAGTATTCAACTGGTTTTAATCATCAAGATCTAGTTGGAAAGGCATTTTATCATTTTTAATTATTTTTTATTTGCATACGAAGTATTTGTTTGTTGTTCTTTTTGGCCAAGTAGGGGACGGTAACCAGTATGGTGACGCTTCTTCTGGAAATGTTTCCCAGCAGACACAGGAGGATCACGGCCACCTACGGCGGGTTGACATGGGCCATCGGGGCCATGACCATGGCCTTGGTCGCCTACCTCTTCCGGGACCATTCCTGGAGGATGCTTCAGCTCGCGCTCAGCTGTGTGTCCATATTGGCTCTCTTTCAACTTTGGTGAGACTCAACATTTAGTCAATTTTGACTCTCTTTCAACTTTGGTGAGACTCAACATTTAGCCCATTTAACCATTTGTCGTTCTTTTAACTTTGGTGAGACTTAACATTTAGCCCATTTAACCATTCGTTGTCCTTTCAACTTTGGTGAGACTCAACATTTAGACCATATTTGCTCTCTTTCAACTTTGGGGAGACTCAACATTTAGTCCATTTTGGCTCTCTTTCAACTTTGGTGAGACTCAACATTTAGCCCATTTAACCATTTGTCGTTCTTTTAACTTTGGTAAGACTCAACATTTAGTCCATATTTGCTCTCTTTCAACTTTGGGGAGACTCAACATTTAGTCCATTTTGGCTCTCTTTCAACTTTGGTGAGACTCAACATTTAGTCCATATTGGCTCTCTTTCAGCTTTGGTTAGACTCAACAATTAGTCCATATTGGCTCTGTTTCAGCTTTGGTGAGACTCAACATTTAGTCCATTTTGGCTCTCTTTAAACTTTGGTGAGACTCAACATTTAATCCATATTGGCTCTGTTTCAACATTGGTGAGACTCAACATTTAGTCCATATTGGCTCTCTTTCAACTTTGGTGAGACTCAACATTTAGTCCATTTATCGTTCTTTCCACTTTGCTGAGACTCATATTTAGTTCATTTTCTCAATATTTTTTTTTTGTTCTTTCAACTTTTGAGATGACCATTAAGTCCATTATTACATGAAACATTAGCAGACAAGGACATGCTTAACTCAAATGAAACCTTTCATCTAACGACAAGTCAGTTTGGAAAAGTATTCTTGCAGATTCTAGTCCGAAGTCCCACCAATGTTAACAGCGTGTATTTAACTCCCAGGTTTCTGGACGAATCCCTGCGCTGGCTCATGGCCAACAGTCAGTCAGAACGGGCTCTCAAAGTCATCAAGCGAGCTGCAAAGATGAACGGCATCAAACTTGAAGCTGTCTTACAGGTCTTGTTGGACACGACTGCATTTAGTTTACGTCTGTAATCATCTGCGAGATCTGTTCACTAGTTCTGTTTTAGTTGTGTGGTTTTTTTTTTCAATTATCTTCTGTGCAAAGGGAAAGTGGATTAGGTGACTTAAAGGGTATGCTTGTTATGGCATGAACAGTTGTCAATGTTTTCTTTAATCTATGAAACCCATGAAGCCTACGATACTTATAAAACCTATGAAACATATAAATCCCTAAAGTACCTATAAAACCTAAAGTACCTATAAATCCTAAAGTACCTATAAATCATAAAGTGCCTATAAAAACCCGTGTTTTCATGGCGTATAGGTTTTCGGGAATTCCAAGTCGGTCGATGGTATGATGTCATCTAACCATGAGCCTCAGATTCAACCGGATGTCCTAAAACTTAATGAAGAGAAAAGTCCTAAGATGACACTCATCGACGCCTTCAGAGACCGCAGTCTATTTATAACTTCTCTGGTCACGTGGTTTGCCTGGTGAGCAGAGACAAGTGGTAGAGTAGTAAGAGTTTATTTGCTGTTAGTCTCTGTTTGCTGTTAGTCATTGTTTGCTGTTAGTCATTGTAAGCTATTAGTCATTGTTCCATGTTAGTCATTGTTAGATGTTAGTCATTGTTAGCTGTTAGTCATTGTTTCCTGTTAGTCATTGTTTCCTGTTAGTCATTGTTTCCTGATAGTTATTGTTAGCTGTTAGTCATTGTTAGCTGTTAGTCATTGTTAGCTGTTAGTCATTGTTTATTGTTAGTCATTGTTAGCTGTAAGTCATAGTTTGCTGTTAGTCATTGTTTCATGTTAGTCATAGTTTCATGTTAGTCACTGTTTGCTGTTAGTCATTGTTAGCTGTAAGTCATTGTTTTCTGTTAGTCATTGTTAGTTGTAAGGGATTGTTTGCTATTAGTCATTGTTAGCTGTTAGTCATTGTTTGCTGTTAGTCATTGTTTGCTCTTAGTCATTGTAAGCTGTTAGTCATTGTTTCAAGTTAGTCATTGTTTCTTGATATTCATTGTTTGTTGTTAGTCATTGTTTCCTGATAGTTATTGTTAGCTGTTAGTCGTTGTTTCCTGATAGTCATTGTTCGCTGTTAGTCATTGTTTCCTGATTGTCATTGTTTGTTGTTAGTCTATGTTTGTTGTTATTCATTGTTAGCTGTAAGTCATTGTTTGCTGTTAGTCATTGTTTGCTGTTAGTCATTGTTAGCGGTTATTCATTTTTAGCTGTTAGTCATTGTTATCTGTTAGTCATTGTTCCCTTTTAGTCATTATTTCATGTTAGTCATCGTTAGCTGTACGTCATTGTTTCCTGTTAGTAATTGTTTCCTGTTAGTTATTGTTTCCTGTTAGTCATTGTTTCATGTTAGTCACTGTTTGCTGTTAGTCATTGTTAGCTGTAAGTCATTGTTTTCTGTTAGTCATTGTTAGCTGTAAGTGATTGTTTGCTATTAGTCATTGTTAGCTGTTAGTCATTGTTTCCTGATAGTCTTTGTTAGCTGTTAGTCATTGTTAGCTGTACGTCATTGTTTCCTGTTAGTCATTGTTTCCTGTTAGTCATTGTTTCCTGTTAGTCATTGTTTCATGTTAGTCACTGTTTGCTGTTAGTCATTGTTAGCTGTAAGTCATTGTTTCCTGTTAGTCATTGTTAGCTGTAAGTGATTTTTTGCTATTAGTCATTGTTAGCTGTTAGTCATTGTTTCCTGATAGTCTTTGTTAGCTGTTAGTCATTGTTTCATGTTAGTCATTGTTTCCTGTTACTCATTGTTAGCAGTAAGTCATTGTTTGCTGTTAGTCATTGTTAGCTGTTAGTAATTCTTTGCTGTTAGTCACTTTTTGTTTTAGTCATTGTTAGCTGTTAGTCATTGTTTGCTGTTAGTCATTGTTAGGTGTTAGTCATTGTTAGCTGTTAGTCATTGTTAGCTGTTAGTCATTATTTCCTGTTAGTCATTGTTTGAAATATGTTTAAGCTTACCATACATATTATTTACTGGATCTTATCTGTGATAATCGTGCGACACATTTTTTGTGTGTGTATTGACATAAATATGGCTTGACATGGGAATGTCATAAGTAAATTAGTGGTTCTTAATTTTATTTGTATCCAGATACATTTTATTGAGTTTTTCAACAGTAATATGATTGTGTTTTTAATCAGTAGAAAGAGCTTATAAAAAAGTTCATTATGAAATGAAGACTTTAAACATGGAAACAAGCGAATATGTAAAAATGAAAATTGTGAAAAGGCAGTACAAAGATTAAAATAATTAACATGGACTTTGTGGTGTCATGATTCGGCTCGAAAACCTTAGTACATATTTGTGCAATGAAATTTTTTTTTAACCAAGGGATATTCCCCACTTATACTTTCCAATTTTGTGACCTGCATTCTAAGTTGATAGTTGAATTATTTTTGTTCCCACGTCAAAACTGTTGGCCCCTGAGATATCTAATGCCCCTGCTACCCCCTGTGTTTGCACGGCCCTCGTAATGGCTCTGCTTGTCTTAAGCAAAATTATTCGCCATGTTGTTACGTACCGTTATATATTTAAAGTAAACAAAGTTATTGTTTTAAAGATCGTCACTTTGTTTTTTAATCTAGAGCAGGCCTGCACAACATACCGCCCGCGGGCGCATTTGGCCCGCCAGCACACACTTTGCGGCCCACGAAGTAATGAAATATTCTTTATTCTTATTATTTTCTTGATAGATGTCCCACCTTTCTATTTTCTTTTGGCCCGCTCAAGCCCTGACCTATTTCCTTTTGGCCCGCACAAATTTTTCATAAAGTAGTACGGCCCTCCCTACATTTTGAGTTGTGCAGGTCTGATCTAGAGTTTTTCCAAATAAAGGAGTTGAACGAGATTGACCAAAGATGCCGTATGTTCATTGGAGTGGCGTAGCTAAGGATAGGGCCGCCTGGGCTGGTCAAGCATTCCGCACCTCCTCCCTGGCCACGAACAACGAGATTGACCAAAGATGCCGTATGTTCATTGGAGTGGCGTAGCTAAGGATAGGGCCGCCTGGGCTGGTCAAGCATTCCGCACCTCCTCCCTGGCCACGAACATAAACTCAGCAGTAGGCCCAAAAAGCCGCCCCTCAATATGAGTAAAAGAATGCCGCCCGGGGCGAGTCGCCTCCTCCACGCCCTCCTTCCTGCGCCACTCGTTCATTCATGTGTCATGTACATTCCTAACATACTTATGCCTACGTTAAAAAAACAAAATGACCCGTTGTAAACAGACATAAAGCATCTATAGACCCAATCTACGAAACAGTATTTATTCCAATAAGAATTTGGTAATATTAAAATTTCTAATAAAGTAAAAATGTAACCAAATTAATAGAGCTATGTTTCATGTTGGTTCAATAGGTATGATGACGTCATCACTTCTTTTTTTTTTTTTTTTTTGGCGCCCCGCTCCGGCATGGGGTACCGGAATTTGTATTTGTTTTTTCTGCATTTTTTTATAAAAATATTCTTTTTTTAATGAAGTAGCTTAAAGAAATAAATAGTTTAAATATTTTTTTTTGGCGCCACGCTCCGGCATGGGGTACCGGAATTTGTATTTGTTTTTTCTGCATTTTTTTATAAAAATATTCATTTATCAATGAAGTAGCTTAAAGAAATAAATAGTTTAAATAACAATTATAAAAAAAAAATATTTCTATTTATTTACAATGTTTTTAAGTATTTATATAATACTGTAAAAACAACCAGGTTGAGAGACAGATACATTTGTAAACATCTTTTCTGTCTCTCTATTGATGCAATATTTGTTCAAACATCCTTTCTGTTTCTCTGTTGATACGAAACTGAAATGAGGTATTCGCCAAAATGCATTCCTTTATATTAAATTCCCTTCATTTCCGCTTTCGCCAGCTCCCGATCAAAGTGACACTGGCCCCTTTGTATCTATACACCAGGCCTGTACAACTCAAAATGTAAGGTGGGCGGTAATACTGTATGAAAAACTTGTGCGGGCCGAAAGATAATATGACAGGAGGGAAAGCTCTTAAGAAAGGAGATGGTGGTGGGCCATATCTTGTGGATGCCTGCTGCACACAGATATCTTAGCTGTCCAAAATATTATTCCCCTTCCTTTTTGTAAAAACAGTTGGACTATATGTGTCTTTATAGAATCCAGGGGAGACAATAGGGTCGGACCAAAGGGATACAACCCCAGGTCGCCAAAACTAGGTGAATTCATTTTATGTAGGGCGTGGGCCCCGGATTCAGAGCCGGCGCTGGTTACCATTATGCCATTATGCCTACTTTTGGTGTTCATAAATGCATTGCCCCACCCCACATTTGTTCCAAACACTTGAAATGCCCCTCGGATTAAATTCTACGAAATGTTTCAAATGTTGGTGCATGTTAGCAACTATAGACCAGCTTTAATTTTAAAATTATGTTTATAAATTGGTGTGCCGCAGAAATATGGGAAGGGTCTAGGTGTGCCGTGAGTGAAAGAAGGTTGCAGGACACTATAGTTTACATGAACATTCTTCATGATTTGTTCGATGTTTTCTCTTCAAAAGACAGACATTGATTTGTTTATGGAGACGCGGCATGTGTATGTGGTGCGGGCGGGAAGCGTGGGGGGGGGGGTTGGGTCTTGATATTTTCTGCATGCTGACGTGTATATATTATGACATACTTGTCACAGGTTCACCACGGCTCTGGGGTACTTTGTCATTTATCTCAACTCTGTCACGTTGTCGGGAGATCGATTCCTCAATTACTTTCTGACGGCCACGATGGAGATCCCATCGAACATATTCTTCTATTTCAGCCTCAACCGGTCAGTGTGTCTTACATCTTTCTTTGTGTGTCATAGATCTGTTTTGTGTGTCTTGGATCTGTCTTTGTGTCTCAGATCTGTCTTTTTGTGTCTCAGATTTTTTTTTTGTGTGCGACATTTGTCTTTATGCTCGGCTCTCGTCTCAGATATGTTTATTTCTGTCTCACGACTGTCTTTGTGGGTCTCAGATATGTCTATTTCTGTCGCACATCTGTCTTTGTGGGTCTCAGATATGTGTATTTCTGTCTCACGTCTGTCTTTGTGGGTCTCAGATATGTCTATTTTTGTCTCACGTCTGTCTTTGTGGGTCTCAGATATGTCTATTTCTTTTTAACATCTGTCTTTGTTGGTCTCAAATATGTCTATTTATGTCTCACATCTGTCTTTGTTGTTCTCAGATATGTGTATTTCTGTCTCACCTCTGTCTTTGTGGGTCTCAGATATGTCTATGTCTGTCTGTCTCTCTCAAATATGTCTTTGTGCGTCCTAATTCTGTCTTTGTACGTCCAACTTTTGTCTTTGTATGTACTACTTCTGTCTTTGTACGTTCTACTTCTGTCTTTGTAGGTCCCACTTCTGTCTTTGTATGTCTTACTTCTGTCTTTGTATGTCCTACTTCTGTCTTTGTATGTCCTATTTTATGTCTGTGTACGTCATACTTATGTCTGTACATCTCCTACTTATGTCTTTGTACGTACTAATTCTGTCTTTATACGTCCTACTTTTGTATTTGTATGTCCTACTTCTGACTTTGTATGTCCTATTTGATGTCTTTGTACGTTCAAGTTCTGTCTTTGTACGTCCTACTTCTGTCTTTGTACGTCCTCATTATGTCTTTGTATGTTCTATTTCTGTCTTTGTATGTCCTGTTTTATGTTTTTCTAAGTCTTACTTATGTTTTTGTACATCCTACTTCTGAATTTGTACGTCTTACTCCTTTCTTTATATGTACTACGTATGTCTTTTTAAGTCTTACTTATGACTTTGTACGTACTAATTTGTCTTTGTATTTCCTACTTCTGTCTTTGTATTTCCTACTTCTGTCTTTGTATGTCCTACTTCTGTCTTTGTATATCCCACTTCTGTCTTTGTATATCCTACTTCTGTCTTTGTATGTCCTACTTCTGTCTTTGTATGTCCTACTTCTGTCTTTGTATGTCCTACTTCTGTCTTTGTATGTCCTACTTCTGTCTTTGTATGTCCTACTTCTGTCTTTGTATGTCCTACTTCTGTCTTTGTATGTCCTACTTCTGTCTTTGTATGTCCTACTTCTTTCTTTGTATGTCCTACTTCTGTCTTTGTATGTCCTACTTCTGTCTTTGTATGTCCTTCTTCTGTCTTTGTAGGTCCCACTTCTGTCTTTGTATGTCCTACTTCTGTCTTTGTATGTCCTACTTCTGTCTTTGTATGTCCTACTTCTGTCTTTGTATGTCCTACTTCTGTCTTTGTATGTCCTACTTCTGTCTTTGTATGTCCTACTTCTGTCTTTGTATGTCCTACTTCTGTCTTTGTATGTCCCACTTCTGTCTTTGTATGTCCTACTTCTGTCTTTGTATGTCCTACTTCTGTCTTTGTATGTCCTACTTCTGTCTTTGTAGGTCCCACTTCTGTCTTTGTATGTCCCACTTCTGTCTTTGTATGTCCTACTTCTGTCTTTGTATATCCTACTTCTGTCTTTGTATGTCCTACTTCTGTCTTTGTATGTCCTATTTTTTTTTGTAATGGTGTGCCCCACAGGTTCGGAAGAAGGACCACCACAGTGATACCGTTTGTCGTGTTGGGTACAGCCGTCCTGGCTGCTGGGCTCTTCAAAAAACTGGAACAGTGTAAGTGGGTCTTTTAACTTGGATTGGCATTGGATAGATGTTTGTTCACAATTCTTTTATACAATGAAATAAAAGTGAGAATGTGAGTTAACATTGTGTACATTTGATTCCGGTTAACTCCATGACTTCTACTTTAACCATATCATGTTAACTCCATGCCTTCTCATTTAACAATGTCATGTTAACTCCATGCCTTCTCATTTAACAATGTCATGTTAACTCCATGTCTTCTCATTGAACCATGTCATGTTAACTCCATGTCTTCTCATTTAACCATGCCATGTTAACTCCATGTCTTCTCATTTAACCATGCCATTTTAATCCCATGTCTTCTCATTTAACCATGCCATGTTAATTCCATGTCTTTTCATTGAACAATGTCATGTTAATTCCATGTCTGCTCATTTAACCATGTCATGTTAACTCAATGTCTTCTCATTTAACCATGTCATGTTAACTCCATGTCTGCTCATTTAACCATGTCATGTTATTTCCATGTCTTCTCATTTAACCATGCCATGTTAACTCCATGCCTTCTCATTTAACCATGTCATGTTAACTACATGTCTTCTCATTTAACCATGTCATGTTAACTCCATGTCTTCTCATTTAACCTTTTCGTGTTAACTCCATTTCTTCTCATTTAACCATGCCATGTTAACTCCATGTCTTCTCATTTAACCATGTCATGTTAACTCCATGTCTTCTCATTTAACCATGTCATGTTAACTCCATGTCTTCTCATTTAACCATGTCATGTTAACTCCATGTCTTCTCATTTAACCATGTCATGATAACATCTCGTCCCTTTAATTCCAGCCAACCCGGTGTTTGCACATTTAACCCTAACTTCGTCTCTGGTGGCGATGATTGGTGCAAGTGGATGTTTTGGGGTTGTCTTCCTTTACACGCCGGAAATGTTCCCAACTAATTACAGGTAAGTCAATGACCCACTTAATACAGGTTATTGACTCACAAACTAATATAAATGACCTACTTGCTTCAGCTAAATGACTCATGTAATACAGGTAAATGATCCAGTTAACAGGTAAATATCCCACTTAATATAGGTAAATGACCCACTTAATGCAGGTAAATGACCCACGTTATACATATTAATGACCCACAAACTAATGAAAATGCCCAACTATCTTCATATATATAACCCACTAGCTACAGATGTATGACCAAATAACTACATCTAAATGACTTACTTAATACAGGTAAATAACACATTTAATACAGGTCAATGAACCTGTAACTAATGTAAATATTAACTTCAGCTAAATAACAAAATCACTACAGGTCCATGACCCACTGGCCGGCGTGGTCTACGGATCAAAAAAATAAGAGAGGGGTGTGTGTCAATATTGTAGGCATGTATGTAAACATTGTTGGCGTGTATGTCAACATTTTATGCGTGTATGTCGAAATTGTGGGCGTGTATGTAAACATTTTATGCGTGTATGTCAACATTTTAGGCGTGTATGTCAACATTATACGCTTGTATGTCAACATTGTAGGCGTGTAGGTCAACATTGTAGGCGTGTATGTAAACATTGTTGGCGTGTATGTAACCATTGTTGGCGTGTATGTCAACATTATAGGGGTATACGTTAACATTGCAAGCGTGTATGTAAACATCGTAGGCGTGTATGTCAATATTGTAGGCAGTATGTCAACATTGTAGGCATGTATGTCAACATTGTAGGGTTTTATATTAACATTGTAGGGATGTATGTCAACATTGTAGGCATGTATATCAACATTGTAGGGGTGTATGTCAACATTGTAGGGATGTGTGTCAACATTGTAGGGTTGTATGTGAACATTGTAGGGATGTATGTCAACATTGTAGGGATGCGTGTCAACATTGTAGGAGTGTATGTCGACATTGTAGGGATGTGTGTCAACATTGTAGGGATGTGTGTCAACATTGTAGGGATGTGTGTCAACAGTGTAGCGATGTGTGTCAATATTGTAGCGGTGTGTGTCAACATTGTAGGGATGTGTGTCAACCTTGTAGGGATGTATGTCAACATTGTAGGGATGTGTGTCAACATTGTAGTGGTGTATGTCAAAATGTAGGGATGTGTGCCCACATTGTAGGGATGTATGTACAATTTGTAGGGATGTGTGTCAACATTGTAGGGATGTGTGTCAACATTGTAGCGATTTGTGTCTACATTGTAAGTGTGTGTGTCAACATTGTAGGGATGTGTGTCAACATTGTAGGGTTGTATGTCAACATTGTAGGGTTGTATGTCAACATTGTAGGGATTTATATCAATATTGTAAGGATGTGTGTCAACATTGTAGCGTTGTGTTAACATTGTAGGGATAAGTTTCAACTTTGTAGGGTTGTATGTCAACATTGTAGGGGTGTATGTCAACATTGTAGGAATGTGTGTCAATATTGTAGGAGTGTATGTCAACATTGTAGGGATGTGTGTCAACATTGAAGGGATGTGTGTCAACATTGTAGGAGTGTATGTCAACATTGTAGGGTTGTATGTCAACATGGTAGGGATGTACGTCAACATTGTAGGGATGTATGACAACATTGTCGGGGATGTGTATCAACATTGTAATGATATATGTCAACATTGTAGGGTATATGTCAACATTGTAGGATTTTATATCAACATTGTAGGGATGTATGTCAACATTGTAAGGTTGTATGTCAACAATGTATGAGTGTATGTCAACATTGTACGGGTGTATGTCAACATTGTAGGGGTGCATGTCAACATTGTAGTGTTGTATGTCAACATTGTATGAGTGTATGTCAACATTGTATGAGTGTATGTCAACATTGTAGGGGTATATGTCAACATTGTATGAGTGTATGTCAACATTGTGGGGTTGTATTTCAACATTGTATGAGTGTATGTAAATATTGTATGAGTGTATGTCAACATTGTATGAGTGTATGTCAACATTGTATGAGTGTATGTCAACATTGTAGGGTTGTATGTCAACATTGTATGAGTGTATGTCAACATTGTATGAGTGTATGTAAACTTTGTATGAGTGTATGTCAACATTGTATGAGTGTATGTCAACATTGTAGTGTTGTATGTCAACATTGTATGAGTGTATGTCAACATTGTAGGGGTATATGTCTACATTGTAGGGGTGCATGTCAACATTGTAGGGTTGTATGTCAACATTGTATGAGTGTATGTCAACATTGTAGGGGTGTATGTCAACTTTGAAGGGTTGTATGTCAACATTGTAGGGTTGTATGTCAACATTGTACGGGTGTATGTCAACATTGCAGGGGTGTATGTCAACATTGTAGGAGTGTATGTCAACATTGTAGGGATGTATGTAAACATTGTAGGGTTGTATGTCAACATTGTAGGGATGTATGTCAACATTGTAGGTATGTGTGTCAACATTGTAGGGGTGTATGTAACATTGTAGGGGTTTATCTCAACATTGTAGGAGTGTATGTCAACATTGTAGGGTTGTATGTCAACATTGTATGAGTGTATGTCAACATTGTAGGGGTGTATGTCAACTTTGAAGGGTTGTATGTCAACATTGTAGGGTTGTATGTCAACATTGTACGGGTGTATGTCAACATTGCAGGGGTGTATGTCAACATTGTAGGAGTGTATGTCAACATTGTAGGGTTGTATGTCATCATTGTAGGGATGTATGTCAACATTGTAGGGGTGTGTGTCAACATTGTGTGTATGTCAACATTGTAGGGGTGTATGTAACATTGTAGGGGTTTATGTCAACATTGTAGGAGTGTATGTCAACATTGTAGGTGTGTGTGTCAACATTGTAGGAATGTATGTAAACATTGTAGGGTTGTATGTCATCATTGTTGGGATTTATGTCAACATTATAGGGTTGTATGTCATCATTGTAGGGATGTATGTAAACATTGTAGGGTTGTATTTCAACATTGTAGGAGTGTATGTCAACATTGTAGGGTTGTGTGTCAAGCTTGTAGGAATGTATGTCAACATTGTAGGGATGTGTGTCAACATTGTAGTGGTGTATGTCAAAAATGTAGGGATGTGTGCCAACATTGTAGGGGTGTCTGTCAACATTGTAGGGTTGTATGTCAACATTGTAGATTTGTATGTCAACATTATAGGAGTGTATGTGAACATTGTAGGGGTGGGTGTCAACATTGTAGGGGTTTATGTCAACATTGTATGGGTGTGTGTCAACATTGTAGGGTTGTATGTAAACATTGTAGGGTTGTATGTCAACATTGTAGGGTTGTATGTCAACATTGTATGAGTGTATGTCAACATTGTAGGAGTTGTATGTCAACATTGTAGGAGTGTATGTCAACATTGTAGGAGTGTATGTCAACATTGTAGGAGTGTATGTCAACATTGTAGGAGTGTATGTCAACATTGTAAGAGTGTTTGTCGACATTGACGGGAGTATATCAACATTGATTGTAAGGATTTGTTTCAACATTGCAGGCGTGTATGTCAACATTTCAGCCGTGTATTTCAACATTGTAGGCGTGTATGTCAACATTGCAGGCGTGTATGTCAACATTGTAGGTGTGTATTTGTTATGATCATTTACATGAAATATTGGCCAACTTGGATCTTTATTTCTTCCACCAACAGAAACCAGGCGCTGGGAGTAGCATCCTTGATAGGACGAATAGGTGGGATGTTAGCACCTTTCATGGGACTGCTGGTGGGTCAATTATGTCCAACCCTTTCTTATTATTAGAAGTGGTTTTCTCGTTACGTTTATTTATCAATATTTTGATTCAACGAAATAAAATCAGCGTTTTATAAGATGTATATATATATATATATATATATNATATATATATATATATATATATAGATATATAGATATACAGAGAGAGAGAGAGAGAGAGAGAGAGATACATATATATATATATGAGGCTATTTTTGGCATTTTACATACAGAAAATGGGGCCTTTATTATATTATATTATTTATTATATCACATGTAATCTAGAAAGCTTATTTAAATATAATAAGTAGCCCTGCGAGCTGGTTCTTAACAATACAGCTAATATCTTTGTAACGTTGAAAATGTTGCTTTTAAAGTAATGGATCGACATTAGCCTTTATTTAGGGCTCAACAATCTGCTAAGAGTATATTTTTAGAGCTTCGGGTAGGGCCATATTAAAAGACAAACAAATAACCCCTATAAACAAAGGTCTTCGCGTAAATCTTTTATATGCATTTTTCTTTGAAATTTTGTGATCGTACGTGATATATTATTTATGTGATTGAAGAAAACGATGGGGGTGGTTTTTATCAAAGTTAGCGCATGTAAAAACCTAATAGACTAAAGATCTATTTTAACCCATATACTTCGCAAATACAAAGCACATCGCAACAGCTGCACAATTAATCTCCACACCAGAGCACGAAACCATTGAACAAATCACTAACATGCCCCTCCCACCACCCACACCCCCATACACACATTTTTTTTTTGAAAAAGGACAAATTTATTGGGGGGGCGGAGTGGGGTGGAGGGTGTGGCTGAAAATTTGAAAGACTTTGATGTCATCTGCAACGAGTCTATGTGCCAAGTTTCATTTCGATAGGGGGACAGGAAATGGGTCGGTTAGCCTTCCGAAGAATGTGCCACCACAAATAAAGAAAGAAAGAAACACATCGTCAAAAGCAAAGTTAATATAAAGGCTTTAAAAATAGTGGCGTCCATTACTTCAAACGGCAGCATGCGAGCCGGAGACCCATGTGGTGGACCACTGGCCTAATGGGACCCTTGTAGTGGACCACTGGCCTAATGTGACCCTTGTAGGGGACCACAGGCCTAATGTGACCCTTGTAGTGGACCACAGGCCTAATGTGACCCTTGTAGTGGACCACAGGCCTAATGTGACCCTTGTAGTGGACCACTGGCCTAATGTGACCCTTGTAGTGGACCACTGGCCTAATGTGACCCTTGTAGTGGACCACTGGCCTAATGTTACCCTGTAGTGGACCACAGGCCTAATGTGACCCTTGTAGTGGACCACAGGCCTAATGTTACCTTTGTAGTGGACCACTGGCCTAATGTGACCCTTGTAGTGGACCACTGGCCTAATGTGACCCTTGTAGTGGACCACTGGCTTAATGTGACCCTTGTAGTGGACCACAGGCCTAATGTGACCCTTGTAGTGGACCACATGCCTAATGTGACCCTTGTAGTGAACCACAGGCCTATTGTGACCCTTGTAGTGGACCACAGGCCTAATGTGACCCTTGTAGTAGACCACTGGCCTAATGTGACCCTTGTAGTGGACCACAGGCCTTATGTGACCCTTGTAGTGGACCACAGCGCTAATGTGACCCTTGTAGTGGACCACTGGCCTTATGTAACCCTTGTAGTGGACCACTGGCCTAATGTGACCCTTGTAGTCGTCTACTGGCCCATTGTGATGTTAGATTTAAAGAAAAATATTTTTAATGATTTTAAAACTTTGGAAACGCTCTAGTAAATACCATGTCATCTTTCCCCGTGACTGTTGATGTTCCCCTCATCCCAGGCAGACCAAGCCGTGTGGGCGCCAGGACTCGCCATCGCCTTCTGCTCCTTGTTGGTGTGTCTTCTCATGAGATGTCTTCCCGAGACCAACGGGCGAGAACTGCCGCAGAACATTGAAGAGTTGCAAAACTGGTCTTAAACGTAACGAGATTGTGATAAATAATTAAAATCCCACAAAGTAGAATTTTGTTACTCATCAGATTCATTTTTTTTTGTTGTTTTTACATTAATGATTGGTTAGAGTTGTACCTTATTTGATTGAAAATAGGTATTGAGACAGAGTTTAGTTTTGTAATACAAAACACTGTTTGCAGATGTAGGTATACAAAAATCGCACTTTGTATCTATGACTCATTTATAATTAATTTTGTGTAATTATAATTCAAAAATAAAATATAATGACATGAATTTTCAACTTTGTATTTTCTTAGCTACAAACATTCAACATTTTGTGTTGGAGGGGTGGTTTGGAGGGGTGGTTTGGAGGGGTGGTTTGGAGGGGTGGTTTGGAGGGGTGGTTTGGAGGGATGGTTTGGAGGGGTGGTTTGGAGGGGTGGTTTGGAGGGGTGGTTTGGAGGGGTGGTTTGGAGGGATGGTTTGGAGGGGTGGTTTGGAGGGGTGGTTTGGAGGGGTGGTTTGGAGGGATGGTTTGGAGGGATGGTTTGGAGGGGTGGTTTGGAGGGGTGGTTTGGAGGGATGGTTTGTAGGGATGGTTTGGAGTGGTGGTTTGGAGGGGTGGTTTGGAGGGATGGTTTGGAGGGATGGTTTGGAGGGATGGTTTGGAGGGGTGGTTTGGAGGGATGGTTTGGAGGGATGGTTTGGAGGGATGGTTTGGAGGGGTGGTTTGGAGGGATGGTTTGGAGGGATGGTTTGGAGGGATGGTTTGGAGGGGTGGTTTGGAGGGATGGTTTGGAGGGATGGTTTGGAGGGATGGTTTGGAGGGGTGGTTTGGAGGGATGGTTTGGAGGGATGGTTTGGAGGGATGGTTTGGAGGGGTGGTTTGGAGGGATGGTTTGGAGGGATGGTTTGGAGGGATGGTTTGGAGGGGTGGTTTGGAGGGATGGTTTGGAGGGATGGTTTGGAGGGATGGTTTGGAGGGGTGGTTTGGAGGGATGGTTTGGAGGGATGGTTTGGAGGGATGGTTTGGAGGGGTGGTTTGGAGGGATGGTTTGGAGGGATGGTTTGGAGGGATGGTTTGGAGGGGTGGTTTGGAGGGATGGTTTGGAGGGATGGTTTGGAGGGATGGTTTGGAGGGGTGGTTTGGAGGGATGGTTTGGAGGGATGGTTTGGAGGGATGGTTTGGAGGGGTGGTTTGGAGGGATGGTTTGGAGGGATGGTTTGGAGGGATGGTTTGGAGGGGTGGTTTGGAGGGATGGTTTGGAGGGATGGTTTGGAGGGGTGGTTTGGAGGGATGGTTTGGAGGGATGGTTTGGAGGGATGGTTTGGAGGGGTGGTTTGGAGGGATGGTTTGGAGGGATGGTTTGGAGGGGTGGTTTGGAGGGGTGGTTTGGAGGGGTGGTTTGGAGGGATGGTTTGGAGGGGTGGTTCGGAGGGATGGGTTGGAGGGATGGTTTGGAGGGGTGGTTTGGAGGGGTGGTTTGGAGGGGTGGTTTGGAGGGGTGGTTTGGAGGGATGGTTTGGAGGGGTGGTTTGGAGGGACGGTTTGGAGGGGTGGTTTGAAGGCCAGTGTTTGAATGATGAAAATAGTTCCACCGCGTTTTAAACAAGTTGATGGGGTCTTTTAAAAGAAAGTATGGCATAATAGTGTCTATATTGAGTGGACAGCAGACAAAAATATTACATGACAGATGGTTGATATTGATGTCAAATGTCAGACGCTAGACCGTAAGACCTTATGTCATTTGTCAGACGGTACAAATTGTTGTCACATGGCAGACAGCTGTTTGGAAAAGAATTCCGGTGTGTAGCCGTTATCCAGGTTTGTGGTTATTCCCAGGCATCGCATAGAGAACAAGACAGGCAATGTTTCAAATGTCATGTTTACACCGGCATTGCTTAGAGAATAAGACAAGCAATGTTTCAAATGTCATATTACACATTAATTCTGAGAAGCGTCCAATATGATTCTGTCAACCAACTTTGAAAAAAAAATATGTATGGATCTAACCAGAACATGTTAGAAGTTGTCTCCAGTGATGAAGTCGTAAACAGAGGTAATCAAGGGGAGGTGACTGATTAAATCCATAATATGGCAATGCATTACAGAGTAGTCCTATCTTTATAAAAATGACCGCCTAGTTACGATTTTTGGTGGGCATTGATCATCACATTTACTTAGCCGTGTTTTAAATAGTCCAAATTTTTAAAATTATTCTTTCACTTGCTGCAAGTACTTGTTTATCACAAGTCTTTATAGTGATAGAACTTAGGCTAATGATTTTATTTATTGCTCTTTTAAATAATTTTTTGTGAACAGTTGAAGAAAACGCTCAACAATGTTAATCATTCGTTGTTTTCAATTGTGTCTGGTCATCTTTACATTCTTTCATCAGGAATGGGATATTCTTTGCCTGAGAACTTACTGTTACATTCTTTGTCTGAGAGCTCACGGCTACATTCTTTGCCTGAGAACTTACTGTTACATTCTTTGTCTGAGAGCTCACGGCTACATTCTTTGTCTGAGAACTTACTGTTACATTCTTTGTATCAGAACTTAATTTACATTCTTTTTATAGAACTTACTGTTACATTCTTTGTCTGAGAACTTACTGTTACATTCTTTGTCTGAGAACTTATTGTTACATTCTTTGTCTGAGAACTTACTGTTACATTCTTTGTACGAGAGCTTATTGTTACATTCTTTGTCTGAGAAATTACTGTTACATTCTTTGTATGAGAGCTTACTGTTACATTCTTTGTCTGGTAGCTTACATTTACATTCTTTGTCTGAGAGCTCACGGCTAAATTCTTTGTCTGAGAACTGACTGTCGCATTGCTTGCCTGAGAACTTACTGTTACATTCTTTGTCTGAGAACTTAATGTTACACTCTTTGTCTGAGAACGTACTGTTACATTCTTTGTCTGAGAAATTACTGTTACATTCTTTGTATGAGAGCTTACTGTTACATTCTTTGTCAGAGAGCTTATATTTACATTCTTTGTCTGAGAGCTCACGAATACATTCTTTGTCTGAGAGCTCACGGCTACATTCTTTGTCTGAGAACTGACTGTCGCATTGTTTGTATGAGACTTTACTGTTACATTCTTTGTCTGGGAGCTTACTGTTACATTCTTTGGCTGGGAGCTTACTGCTACATTCTTTGTCTGGGAGCTTACTGCTACATTCTTTTTCTGGGAGCTTACTGTTACATTCTTTGTCTGGAGCTTACTGGTACATTCTTTGTGTGGGAGCTTACTGGTACATTCTTTTTCTGGGAGCTTACTGTTACATTCTTTCACAGATTAGATGATGGTAGAATGAGGTATTGCCCGTTGCGTACCAATTAGTATTGGTGGTTGTTGATGCAGGGGCCGCGCCTCTCTGTGAAAGTTCAGTATCCAGACGTTGAGGAAATATAACGAAGACAACACAGACTTCAACGAATGACTAAGAAATTCCTCCTTGACAACTATAAACAAAGAATGTTTTAATAGATCCAATACAGTCTAATAATGTTCCCTTTCAAACCGTTAACATCCATTAGTCTTCACCGTTAACATCCATTAGTCTTCAACGCTTCACAACTCCCAAACATTCAGTAATCTTCAACGCTCCTTAACCTCAAAACCTTTTTCTTCCACCTCTGGAAATCGCCCCACACTCATTCAAAATCCAGCTAACGTGGTGCGACCCATGGGGAAAACCCGAACAAAATAGCATTATTACTAACATGGAAAAGCAATGTAGCGCCATTGTTACACCCTGCCCCAGTCATTTGTGACACATTCTTTATCTGGGAGCTTACTGTTACATTTTTTGTCTGGGAGCTTACTGCTACATTCTTTGGCCTGGACCTTACTGCTACATTCTTTGGCTGGGAGCTTACTGCTACATTCTTTGGCTGGGAGCTTACTGCTACATTCTTTGGCTGGGAGCTTACTGCTACATTATTTTGAACTGGGACTTTCTCGGACTTTGTAACCAACTTAAGAATTCAGACCGCCACTCAAAAGTGCAGTGCGACTCGACAGCATGGCTCAGAATGCGCGTACTTAAAATGTAACCATGTTTGTCTCACGAACTCATGGCATGTTAGGGACAATTACAAGCCACGGGATAAATTGGACATTTATAACCCACATGATAATATGGACAATTACAAGCCACGGGATAAATTGGACATATAAAACCCACATGATATATGGACAAATACAAGCCACGGGATAAATTGGACATTTATAACCCACATGATAATATGGACAATTAAACCCACATGATAATATGGACAATGAAACCCACATGATAATATGGACAATTATAGCCCAGGTGACAATGTAGACAGGTTCAAGATAAAACTATATTTGTTTAAATCTACTTGGTCCAAGCACCCAAGAGTTCTTCCATCAATTTGACATGGCGGCCAGTTTTTGTGGGAAACATTTTTTATACACTATTTCCATTGTCTGTGTATGATGTTCGAGTATGTGCCAGGTCACGCAATTAGTCAGACATCTGGCAAATGCCATCCCTTCTCATCAGGCGGTTCCTGCCTGCGATACTTCAATCCATGTCTGCTTTGATCCTGCTTAATTTGCCGGACATCTTTCGCCGCGGGNGGGGGGGGGGGGCGGGGCATGTGACCTGGCCCAGGACGTGACACGGACAGATTGTAGGTCTTGTTTACGAAGCCGGCCTGTAAAGAGTTTGGGGGGTGGGGGTGGTTGGGGCGGGAGCTTTTGCAAGGTGGGGGGCGACAGAAGGGGTGGAGGATCGATCGTTGGTCAATACAGTGAAACATAAGTTATTGGTAAATGTGTCAATTCTGCCAAGATGCCTAGGTTAAAAAATATCGCTTTTCAGCAATTTTTTTACACATCTTTTCTAATAAACATATATTATAATAAATGTAATAAACTTATATTAAAATGAACCATCTTTTACCACATCTATCCATGGTTTAATCCAGCGCTTGTTGAGATATATCGCTATGATTTCCATTTCCAGACCTATTTTCCGCAGCAATGGTCCATAGTCACAACGTTAAAAAAAATCTTTAAATCCCCGGAGTGTGTCCATCAATGGCATCCTGTTGTTAATAGTTTGTAACTAGTTGATTATAACTGCAATAATACGTCATTTGTATTGTATTTATGTATATATCAGTTGTATAGAGTGGGCTATCTCTGGAGCAATGGGAAGTGGGGAAACGGTGGGGGGGGGGGAGGGCGGGGGTGATAACGTCCACAGTTCAATAGCTATTCCCCTTCCACCCCACCTTTTCGGGGTAGAAGCGAGTTCTGTTGCACTTTTAGTCCACCCTTAAAAAAATCTCACCCGCGGTTCACATGCCCTGGTCAAACAATGGTTCTTAACCTCTAGAGTATTAGACCATCGACCCAACGCCCCACCCCCCAACCACCCAAAAAGGGGCTTAACGTTAGGGACCAAATCTGAGTACAGCTGTACGACCAGTGGTTCTATAACCTCAAGACCATTGACCTCTTGGGGGTGGTGGAACAATCGCAGGTATTTGTTGAGCCGGTTACCTCAACCTGCAAGATAAAGCTGGAGGGTCACACACATACACAGACATGCACACACACACGCACACACACACACACACACACGCACACACATCACGCACGCACACACACACAAACACATGAAAAGATCTCCTGTTCCACGAAAGTACGTAAACTGACCAACTTATGGTCCAGTAAATAAAGGCACCGTTTATGGATGTCTTGTGTATTTCTTATTAGTTTGTGAGTATGTTATGTTGTTATGTATTTCTTACTAGGATGTAAGTATGTTATGCTGTTATGTAGCTCTTACTAGGATGTAAGTATGTTATGTTGTTATGTATTTCTTACTAAGATGTAAGTATGTTATGCTGTTATGTAGCTCTTACTAGGATGTAAGTATGTTATGTTGTTATGTATTTCTTACTAAGATGTAAGTATGTTATGCTGTTATGTAGCTCTTACTAGGATGTAAGTATGTTATGTTGTTATGTATTTCTTACTAGGATGTAAGTATGTTATGCTGTTATGTAGCTCTTACTAGGATGTAAGTATGTTATGTTGTTATGTATTTCTTACTAGGATGTAAGTATGTTATGCTGTTATGTAGCTCTTACTAGGATGTAAGTATGTTATGTTGTTATGTATTTCTTACTAAGATGTAAGTATGTTATGTTGTTATGTATTTCTTACTAAGATGTAAGTATGTTATGTTGTTATGTATTTCTTATTGATATGCAAGCATGGCAGATCTTGTCACGCGCATTCTGTTTTGTGTCTTTAAACCATAATTACAAATAGAAATCGCCTGTGCTTTCATCCGTGACGGTATTGCCGGTGTCATAACAGCAAAGAGATTTCAAGCACCTTACATGCGCACTTTTAGCTCTCTAGCCGAATGTTAACTTTTAGATACGCACTTTTAGCTCTCTAGCCGAATGTTAACTTTTAGATACGCACTTTTAGCTCTCTAGCCGAATGTTAACTTTTAGATACGCACTTTTAGCTCTCTAGCCGAATGTTAACTTTTAGATACGCACTTTTAGCTCTCTAGCCGAATGTTAACTTTCAGATACGCACTTTTAGCTCTCTAGCCGAATGTTAACTTTCAGATACGCAAATTAGCTCTCTAGCTGTATGTTAACTCTTTGATACGTTTCGTTTGCGTTATTAAACCATTACTGTCTCCTGTATGAAGAGAGTAACTCGTTATTGCAGCATATCTGGCGGCTGTCGTTCCCCCCCCCACACACCCCCCTCACCCCATGGACGGTTGGCATTCAAGTGGTACATGTATTGATAGTTCATCTTCAGGTCCCAGCCTCCACGTGCTCAGATAGTCACGGTCTCTTGAACTGAGATCGAACTCTCCCTTGGTTGACGTATGTCTCGAGTCAATTGATATTGATTTGGTCAGAGTCTTCCGGGGGGGTTCAGGCGTCACTCGACTGTTGTGTCCCTATCGCCCAAACCCCCAATTCAGCTGTCAAGTACCGGTCAGTTTTTTCGGAGACCCTATAAAATTCAAATAGAAAGAAACCGAGATTTACTCAGCCACAATGGGACATACAAGGCTGTGGACAATTTTAAGGAGTTGCTAAATTCTAGGAGCTATAAATTAACGAAATGGCTATTCCCACCCGGATACCAGAAGTGAGAGGTTGGGAATAAAAAAAACTATTTAAAATATTATTGTTGGGTTTGTAAGACAAAATGAGATATCAAATGAAAGATAATTGAATGGACTATATGTTTGTAAACTTAATTCTTCAGTTTAACTAAAATAAACTACCACAAATGACTTCCGAATGGGATTTAGTCTAAAGGGACCCGGGTATGCTTTAAATCCGCTTTTATTTTAGTAAAAGTTTAAGTATTGTTATTATAAATCACAAATAAATTTAAAGTATCAACTAAGGAACTATTTTAAGCATTGTATATGTGTTTGAAAGTTATGAAAAAAAAAATTAAAATTTAAAAAACTTGATCAAAGAATTACACCGTGATCACATTTATCGGGAAAACCCAAACATCAGTAGTTTTTAGTGCGTCTTTTAGTGCTTTGTTAATAATGCGAAATAAAATTAAAATTAATTTGTTCTAAATAATCACGCAAATGACGTCATAACGCGAATATCCTTTCTCGACAAAACTATTAGGTTTCTTAAAATTCCTCGCGTGACAAAACGGATAATGAATTGTCCCTTGCTAAAAGTTAAGTAAATAAATAGAATTGATTGTTTTTTGTTGTTGTTTTTTTTTGCATTGTTGATAAAACACACACACACATATTTTAGCTTTGTAAATTTTAACATTTAAAAAGTTTTGCCTTTTTTTATTCCAAAAATATACTTTTATTATATTTATAACGTAATAAAAATTAACCTTTAAATATAATTCTATTAAGAAAATGCGGTTTAAGTCAATCAGTGCACGGAAATAGCATTCACTAATCCACTTATAACTCATCCAAATGAGAACAACCATATGAAGTGCAATATATGTTAGTTTGGGTATGGAAAGGATTACAATCCGGTGGAAGATTGTATTAATTTTAATAAAAAATCTTGAGGGAGTGTTGTTATTTTTCCCCAGGCAGCACAAGATAAGTCTCCTAGGGTGCATACATATCGGAGATAGGAAATAGGATAATGTACATTTTTCGTGGATGACAATGTATTTTAATCATATGGTATTACCTTTGTAATAAAAGAGATGTTACATTCTCTTTTTACAAATAAACAGTTGCATAGCAATTAAGAAAATCAATGGCGTTAACATATCTTGGGTACATGTCTATAAGTATACCCATGAATATCAAAACCCAATCATTTTACAAACTTGAAAATTTAATTTTGAAAAATGGAGATGGGTTAAAATTTTCTTTTAAAAAAATGAAAACATATCTTTGTTTTTACTTTGCTAAAATTAAAGTGGGTGTATATTTTTATGAGGTTAACAATTATTTTTTTTGTTTAAAGACACGCAAGTCTGTTATAGACAGGAAAAACGGTTGCCAGATTCTTCTTTAGATACAAGAGTTCTTTGTTTGACGATTTTCTGATCATAGATAATTTTTAAAATGTGTTTAAATTTTGAAGAAGATATCAATATACATCGAATTCCTGTAATATAACATATATTTATATCACACATGGAGTTTTTGTTGTAAATTTAAGATTAGGTTTTTTAACAATTTTTAGAAAAAAAAAGTATGTAATTCAAGGACACGAAAAGGGGTAAATCTAAAGTATTTCTCGAGCGTAGTAATTGTCCCTCAATTAACTTTAGTGACAAAAGTGATATGATGAGTGATAATTTAGATTGGGTAATTTAAGGTCATGTTTAGAGGGGGAAAAAAGTAGTTTAGTGAAAGGTAGTAGGGTAGGCGTATAATATATAGCAGATAAACACTTCTCAAAACTTAATGATGTTAGAAACGTAAATATCATTAAATTTTTAAAGTTATGAATGGTGATGAGTTTTTGCAATAGCATTTAGAAATTATCTCAAAGGGCCTACCATTATTATTCCGATAACATCGGGTCATTTATTATAGTTATCTATATTATCCCAGGAACAGTCGTTCATTCGCCAACATTATCCCTGGAATGCATCATTCCATCTTATCCCGTAGTTGATAGTGGTCCAACTCTTGTTTCTTTTTGTCATTGGTTCTTTCAATTTGTATTCAAATCAGCATTTCAAGTCCAAAATACTTGTTTTTGTTGTTTTTTTAACTGGATTAGCGTGATAATATATTGCAGGGGTCGGCACGCGTGTCAGACATGTCACACGTGCTAGACTTGGCACGCACGCAAAGGGATTCTCAAGTGGAGTCAGAAGAGACAACACAAAAAATTAATTGTAATTCAAAATTGCCCCCTTTTTGGAGAGCCTTACAGGTTGTCGGCACGCTGAATGAATAATAAAATCCTACTAAGACTGTGGCACAATTTTTACCCAAACTTTTCCTACTTCTTTTGGTTTGTGGTTTGTTGTTTGTAGTTTGTTGTTTATAGTTTGTTGTTTGTAGTTTTGTATTTGTTTTTGTTATTGTTGTTCTCTTTAAATCATTTTACCATATTTCATATTTTTTAATTTTATTATGTTTGAGAGGAAACTATTGTATACTTATGTATGTTGTTGTTGTTTTGATTGTTTGTTTGTTGTTCGTTTTTTGTTTGTTTGTTTGTGTGTTTTGGGTTTTTTTTAAATCATCTTATGTTTTTTTTATGTGTCTACAATATTTTTATTTGTACATTAGCATTTTTCTCAATATGGTCCTGATGACCGCACTATTGATATTGTATGTATTATTTTTTTTTTTTTTTTTTTTTTTTTTTTTTTTTTTTTTTTTTTTTTTTTTTTTTTTTTTTTTTTTTTTTTTTTTTTTTTTTTTTTTGTTTTTTTTTTTTTTTTTTTTTTTTTTTTTTTTTTTTTTTTTGGGGGGGGGGGGTATTTTTGAAATTATTTCTTTGTTGCAAGCGAATACAGCAGCACAAAAAGGGGAGTCCTGCGACTTGAAATCCTTAAACAATGACCACCACCACACACCCCATTCCCCGCCCACTTCCACCCCACCCCCATCACACACACCCCATTCCCCACCCACCTTGACCCCCTCCCTTCACCCTCCCACCCCCACCCCCGAAAAAAATATTATGATTTCTAGATAGCCTTGACCTCGGACATCATTTTTTTTTTCCTTCGTCAGATCAAAAAGACAAGTTTAATAACTCCTCGTACCATACACTACCTCCCCACCCCAACCTCCCACACACACCCCCCCCTCCTTGTGCAGTCCATTAGAGACGCCGCTCAAGGCCGCTGGACACTATCGGGCTGTGGCCATCTGGTGCACACAACTTGATCTCTTGTCATTAACGGCTGGCCCGCAGGGGCGGAGACATGGAAAATGAGAACTGGGGGGCTACTCATTCAAGTCTCCCTTTTTGTTTCCTTTTAATAGATCCCTTTTCCTCCAGCTGTATTTCATGTCTATAAGACGACTCAAAACAGGTGTCAGTTTGGGGCTTTACAACACTGCACGTCATTTCTTGATTCATCTTGTCCCACACGTGGTCCCATGCTGAATTCAATTTGAAAGATATGACTCCCCCGATCCACCCCCCAATGGTGTCGATGTCCGCCTATGACAGTGGCCCAATGGTCCAAGGTCGGATGACGTGGACTGGCCATTTGCAAAACTAGGTCATCTGTCTTGAAGAAATGAAGAAAGACCAGGGTACCAGTCGTTGGCTATTCAATGTCCCTCTCTTGTAAATATGTCTTCCATATTCCTGTATAAAATATAACAAACATTTTTTTTTAAATGAACAAGAATGAGGTGTTCAGTGGAGAAAAAAATGTGCGGGTGGTGATGACAATATATAATTATAATATTATAATATATCCAAATGTTAATACTTAAATATTATGCTCTTAAATGTAATGATTCCTATAAATTTAAAAATACATTTGTTGAAGCAAGAATATTATATTTTTATTTTTTATGTTCTTTTTAATCACTTCGCCCACAAAGCTGCTAAATAAAATGTGATTGTCAAACGTTAACATTGTCCAGCACATGGCACCGAGTTGTTGAAACGATTTAAAGGCGCTTCTGCTACCACAGCAGTAGTAGAGAAATGGGTGGAGTTTGAACCCTTCTCATCTGTTTACAAATCTACCGTTATTTTATCCATTGGACTTGCTTTAATTGTTTTATATTTTATTTAACAGGTATTACAATGGGTCCTTCGTAATATTTGACTGTGTCATATCAAGAATCTGATAATATGGGATCGCTAAAAAAATGTGTATGAATTTATATTACTGAACTACTACATAAAATAAAATACATATATTGTTTTCCGTCAACGACATCAAGGGAGCACGCAAACCCCCCCCCCCCCCCCCGCCTCAGCCATCCAGATTAACAGAATTTAGTAGTCCAAACCACCTTTAAAATGTTGTCTATTTTTCCCCCGTCTAAACATTTATCGTGTTCCACTATTTATAACTTCACACTGCTTGAACACAGTCAAACATTAGTACACTATTTATTGACTTCACACTTCTTGAACTCAGTTAAACATATCTTGTTCCATCATTTATTGACCATACTGTTCTTGAACTCAGTACCCTATAGCCCCTATAGATTATTCTTGATAAATAGAACATTGCGCCCTACTTTACCTGTAGGACAATAATGTTTTGCGTTGGGTTTTTTTTCGGTTTAGGTAAAAAGTGTATTAAAAATTTTTAAAAGCCACACTAAACAGTTGTAAAAATAATAATTAACACATAACTTATTAGACTCAAGTCAATGCATCTGCGCGGTGTGAGGAAAGTGTGGGGGGGGGGGGAGGGGGG
>CAXITT010000767.1:0-37207 GCA_964033795.1 Lymnaea stagnalis | reverse complement strand
TATTTAACTGGCAGCAGCTGATGATAGGAACATTCCATGTTGTTTTGTTTGGTGGTTTATTTAACTGGCAGCAGCTGATGATAGGAACATTCCATGTTGTTTGTTTTGTGGTGTATTTAACTTGCAGCAGCTGATGATAGGAACATTCCATGTTGTTTGTTTTGTGGTGTATTTAACTGGCAGCAGCTGATGATAGGAACATTCCACGTTGTTTTGTTTGGTGGTTTATTTAACTGGCAGCGGCTGATGATAGGAACATTCCATGTTGTTTGTTTTGTGGTGTATTTAACTGGCAGCAGCTGATGATAGGAACATTCCATGTTGTTTGTATTGTGGTGTATTTAACTGGCGGCAGCAATGGTAGGAACATTCCATGTTGTTTTGTTTGGTGGTTTATTTAACTGGCAGCAGCTGATGATAGGAACATTCCATGTTGTTTGTATTGTGGTGTATTTAACTGGCAGCAGCAATGGTAGGAACATTCCATGTTGTTTGTATTGTGGTGTATTTAACTGGCAGCAGCAATGGTAGGAACATTCCATTTTGTTTGTTTTGTGGTGTATTTAACTGGCAGCGGCTGATGATAGGAACATTCCATGTTGTTTTGTTTGGTGGTTTATTTAACTGGCAGCGGCTGATGATAGGAACATTCCATGTTGTTTTGTTTGGTGGTTTATTTAACTGGCAGCAGCTGATGATAGGAACATTCCATGTTGTTTTGTTTGGTGGTTTATTTAACTGGCAGCAGCTGATGATAGGAACATTCCATGTTGTTTGTTTTGTGGTGTATTTAACTGGCAGCAGCTGATGATAGGAACATTCCATGACATTGTATGCTGGTAATTAGTTTTTGTAATGTTGCGTTTGTTTTAAATGTGGTAAATTATAGATTTGTTTTTTGTTGACTTTGTACCGCGCTTCGAGCCTTTGGGGATGAAGCGTGTGTTTTTGAAATGAACTTTATTATTATTATTATTATCATTATTTTGTTTGATTGTTTATTTAACTGGGCGATCAATTTATTCAAAGAAAATTCGCAGGCCTGTTTCACAAAAATGTGGTTGTTTAAATGAATTTATCGAAGATAACTCGTAGGCCTGTATCAGTAGAAATGTGTGACATTGGTTGTTTAAATGAATTTATCGAAGATAACTCGTAGGCCTGTATCAGTAGAAATCTGTGACATTGGTTGCTGAAATGAATTTTAACGACATTGCCCAGTTCATTGATGCTTTAATGGCTTCAAGTTATATTGTTGGAGGTTTGTTTTCACATGTATTTATTCGCAGCAGCTGTGGTGTGGCTTCACATGACAGTGGTCTGGGCTCTTCTTCGAATGTGCACTGTGGTCACCGACCGACTAAACATCCCACGCCTTTTCCTCCCACTCAACCCCCCCCCCATCCCCGACCCCATAAAAGAGGACGTTGTGGTGGTGGCTCACTCATCCCCCGCGCCAGCCAACGTGTGGTGAGATGCACCGACTGACACAAAAACAAACCAACAACAGCCGTCCTTTCAGTATCGGTGCAGTCAATGCACAGACAATGTGTGTGTGTGTGTACGCAGACCAACGGAACTCTCCTTCTTCTTCTGGTTATTTTGTTTGATCCAAGTCTCCTTGCGCACGAGTGCGTGATATGACGGGGTAAGTCAGACAGTCTCGCCCTCATTACCTTGGCGTTCTTTGCTACATTTTTTTTTTATTAACTTCTTGTCATTTGTTTGGGTTTTTTTCATCGACTTGTCGTTTCAGCGATCTGCTGCATTGGATCATTTCAGATCGGGCCTTCGCTGTGGAGTTTTCTGTTCTGCTTACGTCAGCGGTTATTTATTTTTTTTTTATTACTTTGCAAAGTCGCAAAACTATTTTATTTTATGTATTTTATTTTTTAATTAATTTTTTTTCCCAAAAAAAGAATGAATTAATTGGTTGATATTTTGATTTTGCTATCGCAGAGTGCTGTGTTTATTTCATTTAGTTATAAGTATTTCAATACATTTTTGTAATATCTGTTTGAAGATTTATGTAAATGTAACGGATTCTTTGTGTGGTTCCATTTTTAAACAAAATCATCGTTTAGAACAGTTATGCCCAACATTTGCGATTTATGTGAAGTGTTTTTTGTCATTACCTGTCAATGTCCCGTCAAAGTTTAGGGGGATTAAAGATTTTAAAAAAAATTTTTTTTTTTCTTTTTAGGCAAAGTCTTACAGTTTTATATCGCATTTAAATTAAATTTGACAAATTGAAACTAAGTGTGTGAAAATTTTATTTGGTGTATTGTTCATTGATTTAACTAAATAATTACTATTTTGCAGCCCTTTTGCATAGGCCAACACTGCCCCACACTGCCCTACACTTCCCCACACTGCCCCACACTGCCCCACACTTCCCCACATTGCCCTACACCGCCCCACACTGCCCTACACTTCCCCAACACTTCCACACACTGCCCCACACTGCCCCACACTGCCCTACCCTTCTCCACACTGCCCTACACTTCCCCACACTGCCCCACACTTCCCCACTCTTCCCCACACTGCCCTACTCTTCTCCACACTTGATAGGAACATTCCATGTTGTTTGTTTTGTGGTGTATTTAACTGGCAGCAGCTGATGATAGGAACATTCCATGTTGTTTGTTTTGTGGTGTATTTAACTGGCAGCAGCTGATGATAGGAACATTCCATGACATTGTATGCTGGTAATTAGTTTTTGTAATGTTGCGTTTGTTTTAAATGTGGTAAATTATAGATTTGTTTTTTGTTGACTTTGTACCGCGCTTCGAGCCTTTGGGGATGAAGCGTGTGTTTTTGAAATGAACTTTATTATTATTATTATTATCATTATTTTGTTTGATTGTTTATTTAACTGGGCGATCAATTTATTCAAAGAAAATTCGCAGGCCTGTTTCACAAAAATGTGGTTGTTTAAATGAATTTATCGAAGATAACTCGTAGGCCTGTATCAGTAGAAATGTGTGACATTGGTTGTTTAAATGAATTTATCGAAGATAACTCGTAGGCCTGTATCAGTAGAAATCTGTGACATTGGTTGCTGAAATGAATTTTAACGACATTGCCCAGTTCATTGATGCTTTAATGGCTTCAAGTTATATTGTTGGAGGTTTGTTTTCACATGTATTTATTCGCAGCAGCTGTGGTGTGGCTTCACATGACAGTGGTCTGGGCTCTTCTTCGAATGTGCACTGTGGTCACCGACCGACTAAACATCCCACGCCTTTTCCTCCCACTCAACCCCCCCCCCCATCCCCGACCCCATAAAAGAGGACGTTGTGGTGGTGGCTCACTCATCCCCCGCCCCAGCCAACGTGTGGGGAGATGCACCGACTGACACAAAAACAAACCAACAACAGCCGTCCTTTCAGTATCGGTGCAGTCAATGCACAGACAATGTGTGTGTGTGTGTACGCAGACCAACGGAACTCTCCTTCTTCTTCTGGTTATTTTGTTTGATCCAAGTCTCCTTGCGCACGAGTGCGTGATATGACGGGGTAAGTCAGACAGTCTCGCCCTCATTACCTTGGCGTTCTTTGCTACATTTTTTTTTTATTAACTTCTTGTCATTTGTTTGGGTTTTTTTCATCGACTTGTCGTTTCAGCGATCTGCTGCATTGGATCATTTCAGATCGGGCCTTCGCTGTGGAGTTTTCTGTTCTGCTTACGTCAGCGGTTATTTATTTTTTTTTTATTACTTTGCAAAGTCGCAAAACTATTTTATTTTATGTATTTTATTTTTTAATTAATTTTTTTTCCCAAAAAAAGAATGAATTAATTGGTTGATATTTTGATTTTGCTATCGCAGAGTGCTGTGTTTATTTCATTTAGTTATAAGTATTTCAATACATTTTTGTAATATCTGTTTGAAGATTTATGTAAATGTAACGGATTCTTTGTGTGGTTCCATTTTTAAACAAAATCATCGTTTAGAACAGTTATGCCCAACATTTGCGATTTATGTGAAGTGTTTTTTGTCATTACCTGTCAATGTCCCGTCAAAGTTTAGGGGGATTAAAGATTTTAAAAAAAATTTTTTTTTTTCTTTTTAGGCAAAGTCTTACAGTTTTATATCGCATTTAAATTAAATTTGACAAATTGAAACTAAGTGTGTGAAAATTTTATTTGGTGTATTGTTCATTGATTTAACTAAATAATTACTATTTTGCAGCCCTTTTGCATAGGCCAACACTGCCCCACACTGCCCTACACTTCCCCACACTGCCCCACACTGCCCCACACTTCCCCACATTGCCCTACACCGCCCCACACTGCCCTACACTTCCCCAACACTTCCACACACTGCCCCACGCTGCCCCACACTGCCCTACACTTCTCCACACTGCCCTACACTTCCCCACACTGACCCACACTTCCCCACACTTCCCCACACTGCCCTACACTTCTCCACACTGCCCTACACTTCTCCACACTGCCCTACACTTCCCCACACTGCCCTACACTGCCCCATTCGCAGCTGAATACAAAGTTTTGCTTCGGTTTATAAGTAAATATCAATTTGTGAGCGAAGATTGTATCTCTTTTCAGACATTCATAACAAATATACGGGCTCACTTGAAAATGGTAGTTCGTATGCGACGACTAAGTTTTATTTTAAATTATCATTGTGATTTTATTGGAGTAAATTCTTACATTTCCTCTTGCTTTGTTTGTAAATAATTGTATAAATAATTGAACACTTTCTTGTCAAAACTAGTGACCATAATGGATGTCGCCTCCATCACGGCTCTAATCATGACCTTGGCCTTACTGTGGCCGGCCATAATGTCACAACAAAGTGCCATGGCAACCAGAAACCCTACAGAGGATTATGACCGTCGGTCATCGGCCTGGCGACAATCCAACTGGACCACACATCCGAATGTGCTGAAGGAATGGAGCAGTGCACCTCTTGCTTTGCCTGCGACCGAAGCTGATGACGGGTTTAACCTCCTTTTCCAGAGCAACAGGAAAGAGTTGTCAAACTTTCCAGTCACGTTTGAGCAACCTTTGCCCCCATGGCTGATAGGCAACCTGGTGGGTTTTTTTTTTTTTTTTTAAATTTATTTTTGTTTTATTGTGTGCAGCGGTTTCCATATCAACGAACACATTCTCCTGTAATGTAAGGCAAATGTGCAATCAATGTGTGGGCTGTGACCGGCGAGCGTCTTTGGTATAAATAAGGCTCATGAGCAGCCACCTTAAACATTCGTGGGAAATTAAACCATTTTTTTTAAATCCTTTATATTAACTTTGCTTTTGTTAGTGGCTGGCAAATTATTTGGACGGCTAACTGATCCACTTTCCGTCAAGCTATCAGGCTGGAACTTGGCACATAGACTCGTTACCAATGACAACACTGTTACGCACTGGCTTCTATTGTGAGAAATTAATCTCTTGTTTTAAGTTATGGCTCGTTCAGACAGTGCACAACAAAGGACGATACCATAGAGAAATACAATAAAGAAGATACGACACACAAAAACAGTTGTCAAGTACAATTAGTAAGATTTAATTTAATAATAATACAATCACAAAACAAAAGAAATATAATTACAAATCATCAACTTACAGAGTATGGTAACAATTTTGTACCGGTAGACAATTAGTACAATGTGCCAATTAATAATGATGAATTCGAAATAAACACACATGAGGACAGAAAGAATAATACAATTGTCTCCTAAAGTTAATAATATAATATCTGAATCTCCATCCTTCTCTCCGTGCCTGTCAATCCCTTATATATGTGGGTCTACCGACACGTCTAGAAACGCCTTTACTTTTCTAATACAATCGCGAACATTCGACAAAACACCACTGAGAACAAATTAATTATTTTTAGTTGCTGTCGGCAATAAACACAACATATCAAAAGACTAAGCCACGCCCATCTATGACCGTAGCGTCTCATGTGGGGTCAACCAGAGTGCATGCACGAGGAAAGTGTTGTAAACAAGCTTTACATAACAACACATTCTTTTAAATGTTCAGCCCCAGCCCTAAAAAATACGTGTTTCCTCATTTTCAAGGGGGAGATAAATAATGATATTCCCGATAACTGGGCTTAATGAGATTGTTTTTTCTTTAATCGCAAGTGCGTTTGGTGCGCAATATTTACTTTATCTTCTGAAATTGTTTGTGAAAAGCTGCGAGTATTCGCACCCGGGTAACAGAAGTGAGAGGTTGGGATTAAAAACAATTTCAAATATCAATGTTGGGTTTGTAAGACAAAATGAGGAATCAAATGAAAGATAATTGAATGGGCCATATGTATGTTTGTAAGCTTACTTCCTCAGTTTAACTAAAATAAACTACCACACATGACATCCGAATGGGATTTAGTCTAAAGAGACCCGGTATGCATAGCGGCTAGGCGTCACGTGTGCAGTCCCAGCCCCATTTACTCGATACCACATTTTATACAGGCTTTATCTGAAAAAGTTCTTTTTGGCAGTTTGTTTAATTTTTAACTCGAAATTGTGTGTAGGTGTCGTGGCTCCGTCTTCAACTCATGGGAAAGGGAAGGAAAATGGCGATGTTTCCGAAGTTAAATCCAAAACTTAGAAAAAAAAAATGGACTTATTGTTTTTGTATGTAGGAATTATCCATCAGTCATTATATATATTTGAAGACCAATCAATTCAGTGTATGTTGTACTGGCTTCATACAATAAAAATGGACAATTAATAGCTCCTTTACAAGCCACCGAGCTACAATATTTCACACTTTTTTACTTTTACAATAATTGTCGCAAAATATTATTATAATTAAGTATCTTCTTAAATGTATAATGACTATCTGTACTCAAATTAAGTGTCATCTTTTATTATTTTCCATGAAGCGTTTTAAAATGTATACTTTTTTTTCTACACACACACAACAAAACTGTAATAAAAAAAATCACTAAGAATTAACATGACGTAACTTCCAATACCCGATATGTCGAAGTGCTGTAAGTACTTCCCATATTTGGACAAACGAAGTCCAGTAGCCCGGTGTATTAATTACGTTTGCTCCAGGATTCATGTGTCCCCGTTTTTGTTCTTTCAGGTTCGCAATGGTCTTGGGCTGTTTGAGAATGGGCCACGCACTTTCCTTCATGCCTTCGACGGCTTCGCCAAACTGGCCAGTTGGAAATTCTTCGGAAATTCCACGGTCCTGTTCTCCACGAGATTCATCAGATCGGATTTTTACAAGGCGTCGAAGGAGGCCAAGACCATCGCCCCGTACCTTTTATTTCAGGCGGTCGCGCCTCCATTCGGCTACGTCGAGAAGCTGCAGTGCCTGGTGAGGGGCTTGGACAATATGAATGTTAACGTGTACGCCTTTCCAAACCCCAAAACTGGCCGGGCGGAATATGCCGCTTTGAGCGATTTTTGGATCCTGTACAAAATCGGGATCGAGAACCTCACCACTGTGCACAGGGTTGCGCCGAAGTTAAAGAACCGACAGCAGACGACGTCCTCGTGGCTGCAAGGCACCGGATTCCTCGACTTGCTGTCGTCTGCTCACCCTCTGCCCGAGCCTGGCACCAACAACTCGTTGACGTTTCTCTCCAGCGTGGCGGTGCTTCCTTGGAGCCGAAACGTCATCAGCCTGATACGGGTCAAGTCTTTAAAGAGGAGGACCGTGGTGGCGCAGTGGAATGTGGGGCGCGTGCCCTACATGCACTCCTTCTCCGTGACGGCCACCAAGGCCATCCTCCTTGCCAGTCCGTTTTACGTCAACGTCATGTGCATGGCTAAGAAGGCAGAACCTTTCTCGTGTCTGGACTGGCATCCCGAGGAAAAGTCAACCTTGTACATCGTGACTCTAAAATCAGGTAAAGTCACGACCGTCCACCTCGATAATGTGTTTTCGATGCATCATGTGAACGCTTATGACGTGGGTAAACAGGAAATCATAATGGACTTGTCCACATACCCCTCCCCTGACTTTGTCAAGCATCTTCAGCTCCACGTCATGAGGGATCCGTTGGCCAGGAATTCGTTTGACGCCCATGCCAGACTCAAGCGGTTCTCAATCAATCTCAAAAAGCTGGAGGTGCGTGAAATTCCAATTGACAGCAACCCGCGGCCCAGCCTGGCGACTCTGCTCGACATGCCAGTCATAAACGAGGCCTACCGCTCCAAGCACTACTGCTACGTGTACGGACTGGTCCTGAAAACGGACAACGTCACGCTCAGCAACATCGCCATCGTCAAGAAGGACCTCTGCTCTAACGGGACTGGAGATAGGGCGTGGCAGGCCCCGGGGAACTACCCCGTGGAGCCCTGGTTCGTCGCCCGGCCCGACGCTCGGGTCGAGGACGATGGCGTGCTGCTCCTTCCGGTTCTGGACGGCAACAGGCGCAGCACGTACCTGGCGATTCTGGATGCCAGAACTCTGACGTTAGTGAATCGGGCCGAGTTGCCCACAAACATTCCGTACTCTCTGCATGGACGCTTCTTTCCTGTCTAGGATTCTTTCTCAAATCTAGACGCGACTCATGGACATTGCAATGTTGTTATAGTTGTGATTATTCTTATCTTCTCTGACGACCATTTGTCTTACTTTGGATTGATTATAGAAGATTGTTAAGGACATACTGTGGGTTCAAAAATGATTTCAAATACATCTTTTATAATTTGCGTTTGGACTTTAAGGGTGGGATGGATTATATTTACATCCTCATTTCCATTATGAGATAAAGAAACAAATAGAAAATGGGTGGACGTAAATATATATATATATATATATATATATATATATATATATATATATATATATATATATATATATATAATCAATCTTCATATTATTCTCTCTCTCCACACCCCACGCTCTCTATCTCTACATATATATATATATATATATATATATATATATATATATATATATATATATATATATATATATATATTAAATCGGTCATCATACTATGCTTCTGCCGTTAACTGAGCTCCACTGTCCCTGATGGGGAGATGTTTACATTCCACTGGACCAGCGATTCTGCGAGACGCAAACATCAAAACATTGTACACAAATTTAGGAGACCGCATCGAGTGCAACCATTACAGGAAGCTTTATTTCCTCAGCATGACTTTTGCGCTCAAGACCTTGTAGTCCTTGACTGGCCGTGTCTACACAGAGTCCCGATGTTGCTTCCGGACTGGTTGTTTAGCTGCAGACATGACTTTCTCGCTACGCCAGTCATAAGTATTGTGAGCTGAAAAAAAGAAACAAAAAAAAACAAAAAAATTTCTTCTTCTATATATTACGGCACCACAATCATACCATATCAATGTATTGACCATTCTGGCTCCTATATATGTATAGGGGATTTGCAATGTTTCATAGATCTGACAAATTCATTCGACTTGGTAAGCGGGAATTGAATGGTCAGTGTCCTGCTTAACATATTGGTTGTCCTGTTCAACGACTCGCAATCTTAGTGAGAGTCCACGAAAACATGTGCAGAAGTAGAGGGGCAGAATTCATTGATACACCACGTGGCGAGAAATGGCCCAATTAGAGGGGCAGAATTCATTGATACACCACGTGGCGAGAAATGGCCCAATTAGAGGGGCAGAATTCATTGATACACCACGTGGCGAGAAATGGCCCAATTAGAGGGGCAGAATTCATTGATACACCACGTGGCGAGAAATGGCCCAATTAGAGGGGCAGAATTCATTGATACACCACGTGGCGAGAAATGGCCCAATTAGAGGGGCAGAATTCATTGATACACCACGTGGCGAGAAATGGCCCAATTAGAGGGGCAGAATTCATTGATACACCACGTGGCGAGAAATGGCCCAATTAGAGGGGCAGAATTCATTGATACACCACGTGGCGAGAAATGGCCCAATTAGAGGGGCAGAATTCATTGATACACCACGTGGCGAGAAATGGCCCAATTAGAGGGGCAGAATTCATTGATACACCACGTGGCGAGAAATGGCCCAATTAGAGGGGCAGAATTCATTGATACACCACGTGGCGAGAAATGGCCCAATTAGAGGGGCAGAATTCATTGATACACCACGTGGCGAGAAATGGCCCAATTAGAGGGGCAGAATTCATTGATACACCACGTGGCGAGAAATGGCCCAATTAGAGGGGCAGAATTCATTGATACACCACGTGGCGAGAAATGGCCCAATTAGAGGGGCAGAATTCATTGATACACCACGTGGCGAGAAATGGCCCAATTAGAGGGGCAGAATTCATTGATACACCACGTGGCGAGAAATGGCCCAATTAGAGGGGCAGAATTCATTGATACACCACGTGGCGAGAAATGGCCCAATTAGAGGGGCAGAATTCATTGATACACCACGTGGCGAGAAATGGCCCAATTAGAGGGGCAGAATTCATTGATACACCACGTGGCGAGAAATGGCCCAATTAGAGGGGCAGAATTCATTGATACACCACGTGGCGAGAAATGGCCCAATTAGAGGGGCAGAATTCATTGATACACCACGTGGCGAGAAATGGCCCAATTAGAGGGGCAGAATTCATTGATACACCACGTGGCGAGAAATGGCCCAATTAGAGGGGCAGAATTCATTGATACACCACGTGGCGAGAAATGGCCCAATTAGAGGGGCAGAATTCATTGATACACCACGTGACGAGAAATGGCCCAATTAGAGGGGCAGAATTCATTGATACACCACGTGACGAGAAATGGCCCAATTAGAGGGGCAGAATTCATTGATACACCACGTGACGAGAAATGGCCCAAGGCTGTAAGCCACTATTCGTCAATTAAAACAATTGATGAAGAGGTGGCCATCTTGGCAAGTAAATAAATCTGACAATAAAATGTGATTAATGCAACCACTTCGTAATAAGACTCATTGATATACTTTTAAGTCTTTTCCATGTTTAATTCAAGGCAAAACATGACGGATCCAAATATCTAGCTCAATCTCGTAAGGTCACGGTAGTAAGCACACTGATATAAGGTCATGGTAGTAAGTACACTGATATAAGGTCACGGTAGTAAGCACACTGATATAAGGTCATGGTAGTAAGTACACTGATATAAGGCCACGGTAGTAAGTACACTGATATAAGGCCACGGTAGTAAGTACACTGATGTAAGGTCACTGTAGTAAGCACACTGATGTAAGGCCACGGTAGTAAGTACACTGATATAAGGTCACGGTAGTAAGTACACTGATATAAGGTCACGGTAGTAAGTACACTGATATAAGGTCACGGTAGTAAGTACACTGATATAAGGTCACGGTAGTAAGTACACTGATATAAGGTCACGGTAGTAAGTACACTGATATAAGGTCACGGTAGTAAGTACACTGATATAAGGTCACGGTAGTAAGTACACTGATATAAGGTCACGGTAGTAAGTACACTGATGTAAGGTCACGGTAGTAAGTACACTGATATAAGGTCACGGTAGTAAGTACACTGATATAAGGCCACGGTAGTAAGTACACTGATATAAGGCCACGGTAGTAAGCACACTGATGTAAGGCCACGTTAGTAAGTACACTGATGTAAGGTCACGGTAGTAAGTACACTGATATAAGGTCATGGTAGTAAGTACACTGATATAAGGCCACGGTAGTAGGTACACTGATATAAGGCCACGGTAGTAAGTACACTGATGTAAGGTCACTGTAGTAAGCACACTGATATAAGGCCACGGTAGTAAGTACACTGATATAAGGTCACGGTAGTAAGTACACTGATATAAGGCCACGGTAGTAAGTACACTGATATAAGGCCACGGTAGTAAGCACACTGATGCTTCCGTACATTTTAATTATGTGCAGTCCCTTCCTATAGCGTTGTCTGTGAGTCGTTCCCGGTATTATGCGGCTTAGGAGATTTTCTAACAAAAATCTATAATTCCCCTAAACTTAAACATTAACTTCGTTTTTGTTCGTGACCTGGTGGCAGGCAAAATCTTCAAGCGGCTAATTGACCCATTTTCCGTCACGCCATGGAGCTGAAACTTGGCAAATAGACTCGTTGCCGACTATAACACGTTATTTGACATTTTCAGCCCACCCAAAAACCACATACATCCATTTTTCCTGTTTTTCAAGGGAAACATGAAGGGAAATTCCCCAAAAACTGGGTTAAATGATATTCTTTTAAAAATATATTAAACGTGCGTTTGGTGCGAAATATTTTCTTTTCCTTTTCTGAAATAGTTGGTGAAATAAATCTGCGGTGTAAAAGTGGGTGGGTCATTAGACTAATAATATAATTCAGGGGCGTGAGCCTTGGGAAGGGGATCACTAATTGGTATTCTTATAAAGTGTATTACTTCTATGCATATTTTGCACCCACAAAATTACCCCCCCCCCCCCGCCCCCAACATTGCTATTGCTCGATATCACATTTTATAAATGATATATCAGAAAATCTAGGTATTTAGTGGGTTTTTGTTAAAGTTTTATGAATGAATTATTCCTACAATCTATGTATTTGATTATCCGTATATTTAAGGCTAACTTTGTTTAAAGTTCACACAATTTGATTACAAATATCGTCCCTTTCCGAAAATTGACCGCTCCAGATGATAAGCCCAAGTCTTAACTTCTCGTTGTTCGCATATAAATCGGTATTTTATGTATTTATTTTTTGAAACTTCACAGGTTTAAAGACTTTAATAACACTGTATCAAACTACTTTCTACATAAACATATAAAGACTTGCTAATTTTGAAATAGTTCTTGATAAGTATCAAACACGTGCAATCTGTTTTCAAATTATGTTTCATTATAAACGCATGTTTCTTAAGTCGGGGCAGGTGTTAATTATACATTTTATGATGACATCACGCTTAAAACATATATTTGCACAATTTTTAAATGTACTCGATTCCACGTATGTTGTGCTATCATTGACCTATGAGAGGTCAATTCTGAAATCGTTAGCGTCACAATTTGCGCCATTTGCGTTGGTATAAAAAGCAGCCAGTGAAATGTACATGACTAAGCTTTTCTTTCTTTTTTGACTGAATGTTCAAAGGCGATACATTCCTCTTTACTTAAGGCGCACTCGCCTTTTAGGGCACAAGATGTGCACTGGTTTAACCCGGTCGGGTTGTTCGGTGTAATTTAAATGTTTTGTTTCTTCTGAATTTTTTTTCATTTTTAAAAATGTTTATTTGATATACATTTGTTTGTTTTTAAATGTCCATTAAAGATGCATGTCATCATTGCAGACATAAAGCGTGTTGCTCCTATTTAAATTTAGACAGATCTTTGTCTTTTTACATGGTTAGATCTAAACTGGTTAACAAAAAACTTTGTACCATTATTGACTTAACAATCTGTTTTTCTAATGAGGTCTCAAGGTGTTACAAAATCGTGTCTTACGCAGAAGGCTGAGTCCAGGCGCTCTCAACATGTTTACAGCGCCACACCCCCATTTCGAATTCATACCATATTCCTCCCCCACCCCCAAGCAAACCTCCCCCTCCATCCCCTTCAATACAAATGCAAATAAAACATATTTTCTGGGTCATCCTTAATGTGTATGTACAAATGAGCTTTTTACCCAGCCCACCACAAACATAACTTTATTTATTTATAGACACTTGACTTATGATTTAAAAGACAATAAAGAAGATGGCCGTTAACAGTGTAAAAATGTGTCACGGGGGCCGGGGGATTGGGGGGAGGGGGGTGGGGCGCCAATCTATTAATGACGTCAGGCATCTTAGTCTTTTCTTTTTATGGGATGGGATACACACAACTAATACTGAGCCAAATAAATAATATGGGCTTATGAACATGTCAGGCAATATTAAGACATGTCAGGCAATATTAAGACATGTCAGGCAATATTAAGACATGCCAGGCAATATTAAGACATGTCAGGCAATATTAAGATATGTCAGGCAATATTAAGACATGTCAGGCAATATTAAGACATGTCAGGCAATATTAAGACATGTCAGGCAATATTAGCACAAATTAATTAGTTTCACCAGTCATCTGTTTTTAATGGCAAGGCCTAATATTTAACTTTTTAAACTAATTCAACAGGATATGACTGACAGACTCACAGACCTCTCCCCCCCCCCCACTCTCTCTGTTACACTCTACTTTGCTCAAAAACAAAACAATCCTGTGGGCGTCGGGGGGGGGGGGGAGAGAATTATAATTGTCGCGAAATGTAGGACTACATCCAACAATTTATGGACATTGTAGGACAACGTCTAACTAGTTATGACAAATGGAAGACTACGTCTAAATATTTAATTATGAAAAATGTGGGCGTCCATTAATTAAGTCAACAAAATAGGGGGGGGGGGGAGGGAGTGGAAATGTTTGACAGTTGTTGACAAGGCGGAGGGGGGAAGGTTTTTTTCTTAACAGTGGCCTTAAAAAAGTGTACTTACTACAGTGTCCTTACTTACATCAGTGTACTTACTACAGTGGTCTTACTTACATCAGTGTACTTACTACAGTAGCCTTACTTACATCAGTGTACTTACTACAGTGGCCTTACTTACATCAGTGTACTTACTCCAGTGGCCTTACTTACATCAGTGTACTTACTACAGTGGCCTTACTTACATCAGTGTACTTACTAAAGTGGCCTTACTTACATCAGTGTACTTACTACAGTAGCCTTACTTACATCAGTGTACTTACTACAGTGGCCTTACTTACATCAGTGTACTTACTAAAGTGGCCTTACTTACATCAGTGTACTTACTACAGTGGCCTTACTTACATCAGTGTACTTACTACAGTGGCCTTACATCAGTGTGCTTACTACAGTGGCCTTACTTACATCAGTGTACTTACTACAGTGGCCTTACATCAGTGTGCTTACTACAGTGGCCTTACATCAGTGTGCTTACTACAGTGGCCTTACATCAGTGTGCTTACTACAGTGGCCTTACATCAGTGTGCTTACTACAGTGGCCTTACATCAGTGTGCCTACTACATAATAAGGGTTTAATATTTTAATCTGAACAATTGACTGGTTCCTACATTATTTTAAACAATTGAATGAGTGTAAATAGTCCTCTATGTTTAGGCTTTTAACAATATATGAGTTATTGAATGTGTGTCTGTCTGTGCACTGCAGATGGTTGGTCAGAATGTTAGCACACTTTGTTAGTGCAAGAGAAGTCAAAAGTTGGCATCTCTTCACCTGTCATTTTTCTCTTAATCCACTCCATAGTATGATTAAGACATCATTTGTACACGGTGTCCAATTAAAACTAAAACACCAACTCATCGGTGTTCAATAACAACTATACAAACTCAAAGACAGAGAGAGCTTATGGCATTTATTGCTCACATCGACAATAGTTCTATTTTAAGTGCTGAATGGTTAGATAAGGATGATATTGACGTATCTGGTATATCAGTTCCGCAAGATGAAAATGATATATCAGCTACTATAAACTATGTCCAGGGGCGTCATTTCAGTGCGTTTTCAAGGGAAGGGCGTTTGGGGGGGGGATGGTTGGGGGGCGAAACCGAAACTTGATCGGCTTGTTAAGTTGTTTATTACTGCAGGCGCCAAAATACATAGCAATTTAAATAAAACCAGCAAAATCGGGCTGCAAATGCCCCCCCCCCCGGCCCTACCCAAATGATGTCCCTGATGCCCATTGCTACGATACAGCAACACCTGGCTACTCCATGGGAAGACAATAGAAGCTAGAGACTATGCTATAATTGTCAGCTATAGGCCTACTGACAATAATCATGATATTTAGTCCTTAACAACCTTTTAAGTGATTCTGCATTATAAAATTTAGTGTAAAAACTTTTTAACTTGTTGATTAACAAGCTAAACATGCAATAAAAAAAATTCCCTACAATTGAATGTGTCATTTAAATAGATCTGCTTAAAGTAAAATGTATTTATAAATTGATTTATGTTATAATTCATTTGGTGGGGGGGGGGGGCGTTTTTTTAAAATAAAATGTTGACATAATTAAATAGGGGGGGGGGGGGCAGCGAAGGTTGAGCGGGTGTGGTAAGGGGTCAAAAATTGCGTGAAAGTTTTTGACGTAATTAATGGATCCCTTAGGATTATGTCAAACAAGTTTAATGGCAAAATGTAGGACTACGTCTTAGAAGTTTTGCAAAATGTAGGACTACGTCTTAGAAGTTTAATGGCAAAATGTAGGACTACGTCTTAGAAGTGATGGCATAATGTAGGACTACGTCTAACCAGTTTTAGTGGATCAGGCATGATAATATAATGCTGAATAGGTTATCGTTATTCTTTGCAAAATTGAAAATTTCAAGGTAGTAGCATCCCTTCACTGAAAATTCTCGGAACACTAGCGGAAGAATCGCTCCATACCGAGGACAGGCACGTTGACAAGTAGGTCAAGTTACTTCGCCCTAGCGAGATTTTTCATTTTCGTTGGGTTATTTCGCTTCATTGGCCAAAGTGGCTAGAGCAGAATTCTACAAATGAACAAATGAGCCTACAAATGAGCCTACGCGTAAAATACGTTTGAAAATCTTTCACACAATTTTGATTTTAAAAAATATTTTTAACAAAAAAAAAAAAAAAAAAAAAAATTAATTCATGTTTAGCGAATCAAATTCGAAGTCATAATTTATTGGTCGTGAATGAGCACTAACGTTTTTCATTTAATACAAACGAATTAAACACGATTGATGTACAAGGTCTATTTAAACACCTCTGAGCACTTGAAGCCTATAGTAAAATTTTGTGAAAATATCCAAACTTTAGTTCCTGATAACAAGAGGATCACGATATAAATTATTGGCAGGCAAACCAACAAAACACCATGTTTATAGAGTTACTTAAATCGAGCAAAACTACATGTTGATTCTTGACGTTACATGTTGTGTAGATGGGGGTTTCTATGCCAGAGTGTTTGGTGCCAGGGAAAAATATTCATTACCCCCCCCCACACACACACACACACACACACACTTCATATCTATAACCCATTAACTTATTCAGTTAAATACTCTTAAAACTCATTTTGGTGCCCCGGCTAGTCAGGTGCCGGGAACATCAGTCCCCTTGGTCTCCCCCTAGCTACGCCTCTGTCCATTGGCACTCCCCCGCTCCCCCTTGACTGAAAGAAACACTGACTGCGTCTAGGATGGCAAATATATATTTTTTTAAGTTGTCTCCAAATATTGTTTAAACAAATAATATGTCAAAAGATAACCAATAAGACACAGCATTTAATTTAATGAAACACTTGTGACCGAGCGGCAAGAATGGGCAGGTGATTGTTGACACACATCAAGAATGGGCAGGTGATTGTTGACACACATCAAGAATGGGCAGGTGATTGTTGACACACATCAAGAATGGGCAGGTGATTGTTGACACACATTTTACTCTGCTCGTGACCCCAAAAACTGAAGCCGAGTGGTGAGTGGCAGCTGACAGTTTTAAATGTATATTTGGTTGATGTGACGCTGCATGCGACGCCGTTACGAAACAGAGATGTTCCCACCCGCACCCAACACTGGCTTTGGAATTTGACCTGGGGGTTATGCTAAACATGGCATAACCGGCCCCTCCTCCCCCCCCCCCAACCTCTTAGATCCAGGAAACCACAATGTGTGCAGATTGGCCCACCCGGGCGGGCAGCAACCCACACCTATGTGAGATAACTAATCGGCCAAAATAGCGTGACAACAATGGATGAACCTCTCAGCTATAAATCACTGATGCAATATCCAGTGAGTTAAATTCATTTTTGGAAACCACAAAACAATAGTATGACGATAACTACCCCCAAAAATGCAGTTATTAATTTCACATAATTTTAGGCGACAGTTGACCCTGTTTGAGATGTATCACTATAATGATGGTCAGACCATACAGTACAGTGGCCCAAAAAAAATTTGATGACATCGGTGATTGTCGGGAGCATACACGTAGCGCCAAAATAAAGCNACTTCCTCTCCGGGGGAGGCGTTGCGTTGCCTCGACCCACCGCTCTGGGAGCTGTTCGGACTGGACATGTCGGGACGAAACGGTCGCCTAGGGGTGGCTTTCTCAGGGCCACGTCTTTTTAATCACTGGCAAGGGTTTAGAACCCACTACCTCATACCCATTACCGGCAACACGTAATCATGTTAGCGCTTAACTTCCGTTGCGTTAGAAGTCATGTGTTTTGCAAGAAAGTTTGGGGTTTGAGCAAAATATCTTCCTCCCAGTGGAGGGGGGCTTTGCGTTACCCCCCCCCCCTAGCTTAGTGGGTCTTCCGATAGGGACATGTGATCTTTTGGCTTCAGGGAGCATGCCCTATACTGGTCTTCCACGCCACGAAGAGGCAGATCACGTGCACACCACCTCGAGCAAAGTGGTGTGAGTTTCCCCAAGTCTAGCGCAAGCCATCCTGGGGAAAACTTGGAAGAGGGGGGTACTATACTGGACATGTTTCTGATTAGCGTAATTATTTTCATCCAAGTTTAATGGGCAAAACATTCTATTAATTCAATGATAGAACCCTTTGTTTCGAGATGCTCTCCCTTTTATCTGGGCCACCTCGTATGTATGTACTTTTAGAATTTCTGTATAATTATTTATATTGTAGTAAGTATGCATATTTAAAATGTACCGCAAACATGCTGTCTAGAACCGGCTTTCCCCAATCCCCCCCACCCCCCCCCCCTTTTTTTTTACCCCTTCTTTTTGTGCCTATATATCTCATATGCACTGGTAAGCTAAAACTTAAAATCACAATCCCCTCGCCCCCAACTGCGTATGTAGGGCTTACATATTTACCCCCTCCCCCCAAATTCACCACAAAAAAAGAGTTAAATTAAACGCATATTAACTTTAGTCTATGGTCACTGTTGACCATTGCGTTTGTTCGACATTGTTGTTTATGTATTTAAAAATCTATGAAACCAAATGGGACACATGCAACGATAAATTGAAATAAGAAAGACAGAAAGAAATGTAACTTACTAACTTAATCTCATTTGAATTTAAATGTGAAAAAAATATATATATTTTTTGTTTGTTGCTGATGTTTTTTCCTTTTTTTTTTCCTGAGGATCAGATCAATCAAATACATTCCTTTAAAAATTTAGAAGTTTTTCGTTTCTAAATTATTGCATTAGCTCTTCTGTATGAAAAGAGCAGTTTTATTTGCATAGCAACATTCCCGTAGCTTACGCTATGGCCGCTTAGTCAAAGTTTATATCTCTTATTTATGTTAATTTGAAGGTATGTTGTTGAAATTTACTTTGCAAAATAAATTTTTCATCTGATCTATATTAATTGTTGTCACGTTAAAAATAATTTCAAGACTTTTCCATTTTTAAGGCGTGTAAATTGTTAATAAGAAAGATGAGTAGATGAGATAATATATCATTTCATAAATTCATAAATTATTGATACTTATACTATACTATACTAGAATTTTTTTTAAAATTCTTAACTAAAGCTATTTATACTGTAGTCTGTACTGTACTATAATATAAATTCAGATTTCAATATTCAATATAATATCAATTATATATTGATAATATATTATAATATTATTATTATATTGTTAATTATTATCATTATTAGTATGAGTATGAGGGGCTATACTAATACTAATACTGATACTATGATTATCTGTGGTTGATTATTATTATATTTTTTTTTTTAATAGTCAAAGTCAATGTCTTTATTTCATTAACTATGATTAACTACTAACAAATCAACAGTTTTCGCACTTTGTTGACTTATTTACTATCGATTCAACTACAATAACTATTATTAAATAATGTTTTTATCTTTTCTTAAGTATCTTATAGTCTTAGTCTTAGTCGACTTAGTTAGTCTTTGCACAATTTTAAACATTATATTATATAATATAATAATATATCTCACACTTAAACACTTACACTTAAACTTCTGACTCTTAGTCTTAGTCTTAGTTTAGTTAGAAAGAATTGAGTATTGTTAGTTTATATATTTCCTTGATTAGTAATACAAACTAAAACAAAAATTATATATTATATATTATTAGATGTTTATTTATTTGTTTGTTCAACAGACTGTTTACAGATGCATTGATTTATTATTTGGGAAACATGGCTAGCAACCTACCAATAAGAGCAAGCTGGGGAATGCTTTTTCCCTGTGCTACAGGGGTGCAAATGCCCCATATTGGTGGAGCAGAGGATGCCAAGATCAAGGCTTTTTTAGGAAAAAATCAAATGGGGAATCAACTTCCCATGACAATCATCAATCAAGATAAGAATCCAGTTTGCAGGAAATATGTTAAAATGATTAGCTCAGATATATCATTTACAGATGATGTTATTGAAGACAGATGCCTTCATATGATGCCTTATAACCAAAAATATTTTGAAAATGTTTTTAACCCAACTAAAATAATAGGAAAACGAAAACTTGGAAAAAGATCTAAAAGCAGTTTAGATATTCCACTGGCTCCAAGAGCTTTAAAGGAAAAGACAAACCCACAGACATTAGCTCCATTACAGAAGAATGTGAAAGAAAAAGCAATTCAGCTTCACCAGCAAGCACTTACTTTTTCACCAAATTACAAAAAATCTAAAAATACTGACAATGATACATTAAAAAATGCAGCACAGTTTTTCTTGACTGAAACAACTGATGAAGGAGTGCATAAAGCACCAAAGCTAAAGCCACTTGAACAACCAAGATCATCAAAAACAAAAGACAATACTAGAGAAATACACTTACAGGCTTGTGCTGACAACATTCCTGTGATCAGACAAAAACCCACAATGTCTGCAGAAACAACAGAATTTAAAAAAGATTTAGTTGAACTTGATGGTAAATCTACTCATAATCAAGAGGAGGCAAACCATGACTGGGATGATTATTTATTATCAGGATTAAGTCAGTTGACAGCCAATTGGATTGTACATGAGTGTATGCCTCCTGATAAACAGAAAGAAAAGCTGACAGGTTTGCTTGAATCCTGGTATGGACCACCAACCCATACTGATCTTGTCAGGGAAGAGTTGAGTGACAGTGAGGAGAGTAAAGAGATTGAAAAGCCAAAGAAAAAGTGGGAGAAAAAGGAAGCTAGGTAAATTATTAAATTATTTTTGTACGGTATATGTGTTGATGTAATTTAAAATTCATTTCACAATCTCATAAATGAAAACAGGTTAGCTGCACTAGGAAATTACTTTAATAAATGTGTATTTGAAAAGGAGTCATTTATTTTCCAAAACATGTAACATGACTAAATACTTCAGTCGCATATTTGTCTGTGTATTAGCTCACATTATCCGTTGAAAGGTGTTTCCAGGATAACTTAATATTACTATTTATATTAATAGTTTTGTTAATTGTTAGCCTGTACACTATGACTACTTATATTTCAATCTTTAAAATAATATTGCAGTATCAACAAAATTCTACAATTATCCTTAGATTGCTCTCAGTTATTGGAAGTGCAGAACCACTATCAAATAAGGCATTAGATCCATATTCAGATGAAAACAAAGCCCCATTTTATAGACAGCCAGCAGGAATTAGAAATAAGAGAAGAGTAGAGATCAAAGAGGAAGAAGGTTTGTACCATGAATTCCATTGTAGCCTATTTTGAAAGCAACAAAAGACATTTTCTAATGCTCTTTTGTTAAGTTTGTTGTTGTGTCTGGGTTTTTTTTTAATTTAAATCCAAATGTGTGCTACAACCATTTATATCTCAGTAATGTAACTATGAAAGTAGACAATTTAAAATTAATTTTTTTTTTTTTTTTAATATTCAGCACAGTTTTCTGAATTGTAAATTTAATTTATCTATCCTTTTAATTAATTCTTGAAAAATAATGGATTTCATTTACAATGGCTTTTCTCTTGTGGTATTAAAAATTCAATTTTAAATACTAAAGTTGCATGTAAAACTGCTAAGCAACATCTTTGGTTGTGAGGCTTTTTATTATGCTGTTCAATGTTAAAGCAAATATTTGTGGAAATGACAACAACAAAAATAACAAACAAATAGAGTGGAACCTCTCATAACAAGCATAATTAGTTCCAGACTCTTACTCGTCAAGCGAAACACTCCTTAAACGAAACAATTTTTCCCATACAAATCAATGTAAAATATGATAATGCGTTCCAAGCTGAAAAAATACTCATTTTTTAAAAATTTTATTAACATTTATTCAAATTAAATTACTTATGAATTGTTAATGAGTGTAACAACTTGGAATACAATTTAGATTTGAAACAAACAACTTAAATAAAAATATGAATGTATGACAAATAATCAATCCTTTTTAACTAGAAAACTGTCTAAAGACATTAAACCTTTTTTTTTTGCTGACACTTCAAAATTTGACGAAAATGTGTCACAGCATTATCATTGAATAAATATGTAGCACGAATAGCCACCTCCTTATTAGGGTGATGCTTCTCAATGTATGATGCAACAGTTTCCCATGCTTTCAGCATTTCGCTTATTGCGGTAGAAGATTGTTGCTCTGCTACTTCTTCCTCCATTAATGAGCGGCCAATGACACAATCTCGTTAACTGTAGACTCCACAGGTACTGTTTCAAAATCACATTTAACAACACTCTCTGGCCAAAGTTTTTTCCAAGCAGAAGTGATGGAAAAAGGGACTTCCCCTTTCTGCGTAACTCGTTATGCGAAATGTTGCTCGTTAAGGGAGCAACTTCTTCACATTTTTTTTGCTCATTATGCGAATTACTCGTTATGAGAGGTGCTTGTTATGAGAGGTTCCACTGTACTGCCAAGAGACATCAGAATAGTGGAACATTTAAAATAGATTTTTTTTAAAGGAAATAACATACAAAATAAACGGTTCAACTATTATTTTGTAATAGGTGACTGTAAAAGCGCATAAGTAATTTTAAATTAGATAACTAATTTTTGCCACCATGCATTGTTTACAAAGTGAGTAGACATATAATATTTGTAAAAAATATATTATATTTTAAGGTTTGATAAATTCAACTGCCCAGATTACCATCAAAGAGCGATGTGAATCACCACAACGAACACTAAAAGATTTCCTAAGTTCTCGCGTAGGTGACAAGATCTATCAAACAAACGATCTTTTCCAGCAGGAGTGGCTTATGGGTAAGGATTCCTGCAATTATTTCATTTTATGCTAAGAAATTTGTTACATTTTAAAATGAAATTGTAAAATTTTAGAATAAGATATCTTGTAAGAATGTATTTTTAATTCTTGTTTCACATATATTTTGTAACTTATAACATTTCTGAGCTGCTTTCATTTTATTTCTTCAATAATGTCATTCAAAACTTGCAATATCTTCAAAGTTCACATTTTTAAAACCAACTATTGAAATTAAATCCATGTTATCTGTGTTTCTTTCAGAAATTTTCCCCCTGGAGGGCACTTCAGATTTTCGGGTCCAGCAGTTCCAGCAGTTCCAGTTGATTTATTGTTGGACATAAATTTGCTCCAGGGCGCACTTGGCTTTCTCCGGAGATATAGCTGAAAGAAACCCTTCATGTTATAACAAATCAACATTTTTAATTCATAAGATGTTTTGCTTTTTGAGCTTGAAAACAGCAAAGTTTCACCACCAATTAATTGGGATTTATTTAATTTGGGATAAGTAAAACTGTGGATAACTTAAAGATCTTTTGTTCAATATCTGTTTTGCTATCTAAAAGACAATTAAAATTATCTGTATTGGTCAAATTAAAATATTCACATTAGTTTAGAGGAACAGTTTACACACAATCTATGTCATGAGTTTTGAAACTGGTTTAATTCAAATCTCCACCATTATTTACTTCATTTTATTAGCAGTGATTTTTATGTGACTTCTTGTTCTATTTATAATTGCTTTTTTCATATTATTTATTAATCATTGTTTTCAACTACCGGTACCTTAAGTGGACACTCAATTACCTAAAAGTGTTAATTTAATCAAACAGAATGCATTTCCCTCTCTGTACTTTTCAATTTTTGTGTGGTCTATTGATGGAAAGCTTCTGTTAACAATTCAATAACTGACTTATTTTCTGTCATCTTGAGTGGGCAACACTCACCCCTCCCCCAGTCTCTCCAGTCAACTCAAGTACACCACAGACTTTTTACCTTCTTAATTTTGGTTAGGAAATAGACAAGTCTACACTATTGGTGGTGATCCCGATGTTATCAAGATGGAGACAGATCACAAATACAGAAAACATCTACAGCAAGAGTTTCCAAAGAAACCTGACATTTGGTACCCGCCATCCTCAGAGGCAGCACAGAAAGGAAAGTCTTTGTCCCTCCCAGCGGTTGGACATCAAAGATGGACAAGCTTGCCTGAGCTTATTGATGTTGGTTTTTATAGTTAAAGTCAAATTGGGAAATTTTCCCATAATAAAAATAATATTAATTACAGGCCTATTGCCTGTTACAAAGTCCATTGTGAATATTGTGAACATGCAAAAGTGGATAGATCCTCTTTTTCCAAGTGTTTGATTAATTACTACGAAGCAAAAGCAATATCTTTTATTCCTAAAGACTGAACCAGGCTTCCAATTCTTAATTTCTTTTTTCTCATTTTTTAATTATGTATGAGTGACAATAAAATTGATTTTAAGAAAAATCCATACATATTCATTTAAGCATCTTTTATAATTTAGTGTTAAAAATGTAAAAAAAAAAATTTTTATTTTAATTCATCAAACTTTATATCGTTACCAGGATTCTGCAGGGACAATGATTAAAACATCAATTGATGCTGAATCAGTTCAGCACAAAACAACAAACTCTAATGAACTTCAAAGTGTAAAACAGAACAATGCACTTTTGACCATAGGTCAGTGTACTTTAATGTAATTAATTGTATTTTTGAAAAAGTAGGTTTAAATTTAAGTCAATCAGATTTTTAAACAGCGAAACCTTTGATTCACCTCCAAGTCAATAGTTTTAACGCACTGTCTATAAAAGAAGTCTGAGAAGGCTATAACAAATTTATTTACTTTCATTTCGCAAAAGCTGAACTCAATAACTGAATTTAAATTTTTAGGTCATTTTTTACCAACATTTTGTCCTATTACCCTCTTTTTACCCCAAGAATCAATGTCATGACTTACAACAACCTTATTTTCAACTGTTAAATTTTTAAAGCATAAATTTAGGGAAAATACTCAGAGACCAAATCATAATACATTTTTTACAATTATTTTGATAGTTTTCGCAGAAGGGGGAATATTTTTCATATGTGTTAATTGTTTGAATTTTTAAACAAGAAGTGGAAGATAACATTGTCTTCGAAAAGTTTCTAAAAAGTCTCTATGACTGTGAATGTTTTCCCCTGCAGCACATGATTGGCGCAGTCAGTGGTTTTTGAGTGGTCAGTTTGCTGACAGTAACCCAGATGATCTCCTGAGAGACATGACAGACATTCAGCCACATGTCAGAGTCAAAGCCATCAGTACATTAGCAAAGGCAAGACTGTGATTTTGTATGACTTGTTAAAAAAAATATTTATCTGATGTTAGCAATTCAAGCCATTTCCAATATTCTTGTAGATCCCTGTAGTTTATTTGCTGGATCAAAGTAACAATGTCATTTTTTATCTTGAGTAATTTTTATCTTTTTTAATCAATATGTTAGATTAATTTGTTTGTTGGAAAGAATGATGGTTCAGTTTTAATTTTCCATTAGCCCTGGGCACAAAAGTCTTGCTATTGTAATTTCATTAAAAATAACAGATTATGTTATTTCAAGAAATTTGTTAATAAATTTTTGCACTAAAGAGCTCATTAAAAATAAATAGAATCGTGAATTTGAAAGTTGTTGTCTGCTATACTGGGTAATAAGAAATTGATTTGACATTGTTTAATTCCTCAGCCATAGTTGTAATTAAACTTTAATTCCTGCATTTTAACAGGGTAATAATAATCTGTGCCTTATAGCGTTGCTGTTGGTAATTTCACAATTTCTCTTTTTTATATAGGCAGCAGAGCTGAGGCCGATAGGTGACACAGATGACCCAGTACAAGACAAGAGGCAGCTTGATGGCACACAGCTTCCAGAAAAGCTCTTTGTGGCATTAGAATTCCTGTTGGATGATAGCCATGAGCAAGTTCGGAAGGCTGCAGCTATCACTCTTTATTCTTTAAAGAGACCGAGCAACAAAGTTAGAAGTTCAAATTTTGTCATGTTTTTCTTTTTAATGTAAAATATAAATCAACTAAAGCTGATAGCAAATTTAATCTTTTTGAAGGGAGAAACTTATTTTCATTTCTTTACATGCACTTGGAACCTGTGGTGTAGGAAAGAAAGAGGTGTGTGGAGGGGGCTGACCCGTTTTGTACTTTTTTCTTTATATTTAAAGGGTTATTTTTTCATGGAAGGGGGGGGGGGGTGGCAAAAAGCAGCACTAAGCCTAGCTGTGCTACTGTTTGGAACCCTTAATATAAAATGGCCTAATTTTTCAATGCAGGCAAAGGAAATGCTTTGGAAAATGCTGAGGGCCGAAGCATCCATAGACAGGTGGGCAGCAGCTCAGTGTCTGGCCCACTATGGGGAAGCAGACTCTGATGTTATCGCAGAAATCATCAAACAAATCTTGTCATGTGAGGATGTCATTAAATACGAACAGGGCATCCACTTACTGTCAAAGCTAAGCAATTATTGTGTAAGCTGCGCAAATATATTTTAGAGTTAACTCCCTTTTAAATAAGCCTCACTTCTTTCTAAAATAGACCAAAATTCAAAATTTTATTTTTATAATTTGGTTTAAAATTAACAGATTCATGCTTGATCTTATTTTGTTAATGGATTTTCTAACATTTATTAACTGAGAATGTTATTGCAATGAATTTTAACATCTTTTCACTTATAACAAAATGAACATATTTTAAATTGTCTCGATTTTAGTAAAAGATAACATAACATTTTTTTTTTTCTAATAAATAGTTAAAGTAAACATAATATTTTTCCATAGACTTTAGCCCACTGTATGGTTGCTGAACAACTCAACAGCAGCAGCTGGAGGCATCGTGTCATGGCTTGTAAAATTTTACCTACTTTGTTTGGATCCATTAATCGAGTAAGTCACAAAGTTAGATAAAGACTCAGTTAATAGTCCCAAAGAGGTGTGGATTGATAGGCTTGTTTCTTATGTTCTTACAACAAAGATACTTCTCCACCTCCTTGACAGAAATGCCCGATAATTTAGCATCAAAGAGTTTAAATAAAGTTTCATCACATACACCAATTTTATTGTTTAGTTTATCCTTTGACTTGTATTGTATAACTCTTCGCTTTCGCTATTTGTCAGATGTGGCCCAGCTGTGAACATCTTGGTTTAACTACAAGCTATGTTATGCTTTTAATTATTATGATTGAAGCCATATACATAAAGAATATTTATTAGTGACAAATTGATACAATATTATTGCATACAGTTACACATGTTTTGACTGTCAAAGGATTCAACTAAAATATGCATTTCTTTTATTTATCTTCAATAATGCTTCATCCTTCTTCAAAAACTTGCATCTTGGTGTCTTTGTTATTTCATATGAAATAAGGACAAAAGGGCATGAAAAATATGAACATGAAAAATATGCCTACTTGTTTATTTGAGTTTAAGGAAATGGAAGACTGGCTTATGGAAGCTTAATTAGAAAGACAGGATAATAAAAGAAGAACGTTTTGGCTAAAGTTTATTAAACAGGTAACTTTTTTGTAGCTGCATATTGTGAAATTTTAAAAATACAAAAAAAACTTAGCTGATTTTTTTTTTTAAGTAAAATAAATTTGCATCTCCAGGACATTAGCCAGAAACTTTCAGATCTGATGTGGCATGATTGGCATGAGGAAGTACGTAAAGCAGCCGCCCAATGCTTGGGCAAAGCTGGTCATGGCAGGGATGTCCATGACAACATCCGTCATAAAATATTGACTGGCACAGAGAGACACAAAGTGGAGGCCATCAATAAGCTGGGTCAACTGGGTCAGTTTATCTGATACATTTAGTGATACGGCTTTTATCTCAGTTTATCTGATACATATAGTGATACGGCTTTTATCTCAGTTTATCAAAAACATATAGTGATATCTCTTCTAACTTAGTTTATCTGATACATACAGTAAATACCAACATTTTCCATGCTGTTTTATTCTGAAACTTGGATCTTTTGATCCAAAAACTCTATTTTGTAAATTATTTTATTAAAAAAATGATCAATGCACCTATGTCACTGGTAGAAATGAAGGTCTGCAACAACAACAAAAAATAGGTCTGCTTTAGGAGGACTATTAAAGTTTAAAATTGCAGCACTTCTGACTGAAATCATGAGATGAACTTAAGATTAAAAGAATCTCTTCAAAAATTAAAAATATCTATAAGTTTCCATGGTTTGTAATCATTGAACTTGTCTTATTTGCAGGTCTTATGACAAGTAAACTCCTACCAGCATTTTTAGATTGTTTCTCTGAGCCATATGTTTCTGTACGCATTGAAGTTTGTCGAACATGTGGAAATCTTCAAATCAAGGAAGAACAAGTACTCAACAGGCTCGTCCATTTGGCTGCATTTGATCCTATTTGGCAAGTTAAAGCTCTGGCAATGCAAGGTGATTTTTTTTTTTTATTACATTTTTTGAGTTGCCCTATTAAATTTGTCATTATATCAGTCCCCTTACCGCATTTGTTGCTTTACAAACCCAAAGACTATCAGTCTTATTATTCAGAAAAATTGACTTATACTACTATAAAAAAAACATTTGAAGTAATTAAAGTTTGAGAAAGAAATAAACTGAATTGGTTGAGACGTACTATTAAATTGGTAGCAATTGGAACATTACTAAATTTCTTTTCATTGCTTTGATAAGCTAAGATTTCAAAAGAGTTTAAAGTAAACATGCATTATTATTAACCAATTTAGTTTTTTGAAAAACATCAGAAATTAGGACCTGATCATTCATATTGTTAACCTAAGTTTAAGCTAAGAAGATTTCATGTCAATCACATTTATAATTTTCTACTCCATCACTAAAATGGTCCCCCCTAACCAACCTCTTCTACTATAATATATGACTGTGTCTGAATCTACTATCATACATGACTGTGTCTGAATCTACTGTTATCTTGACTGTACCTGAATCTACTATTTTTTATGATTGTGTCTGAATCTACTATTTTCTATGGCTGTATGTGAATCTACTTCTATCTATGGCTTGGTCTGAATCTACTATTTTCTGTGGCTGTCTGAATCTACTATGGCTTTGTCTGAAACCCAACATTTTATTTTAAAAAAGAACAGAATTTTATGGAGATCACTTAAACCAACAATAAAATGTTTATTAATGATTGTTTAGAATCCATTTCAAATATTAACTTAGATTTGTTAATAGTTAATGCTACCCTCAACAACTGAAACCTATAATTTTCTGAAACTGTAGCTCTGGGAAAAATTGGTGAAATCAATGATGACATCAAGGAATGCTTGCTTTGGGCCTTAAGATATGAGGACCAGGCAGGGGTCAGGGCAGAAGCCTGTCATTCTTTAAAACTTTTGGATGTGTCTGATGACGATGTCATTCTGGCACTGCAAGAACGGTTGTTGGTGGAGTCAAACAGCATGGTTAGAGAGTAAGTACAAACCCACCCAAGCAGAAATGGATCAAAACGATGGAACTAACTTTTTTCCCCTGGTTTAGTTTTATTTGTTTATTTAAAAATCATTTGAGAAACTAGTTGATGCTTTCTGCCATAGATAAAACAAACCATGCAAAACTATAATTTTAAGTGAAATATGTGTGTGGTAAAATGCATTGTTGTTTTTCTCTAAGGCAGAAGTGATCAATGATTTTGATGTTTACGACATACTAAAAGAATTACAACCACTCTCATCATTCATTCTCATCCCCAGTGAGATGAAGTCTGCTCTGACAAAGTTTGGTGTGAGTGTATCTGAAGATATGGACACAGTCAGACAAATCAAGGAGGAAATCAACAAGCTGTGCACAAGGAATGTCATCGCATCCCAGATCCTGATTAATGAGACTGATGAGACCAGGCGAGAACACCTTGCCCGAATGGTTTGTCAGACAGAGAAGGATATTGAGGTAATGAAAATGTGCAGGATGATGGAGCTAATATATGCGTGCAAGTACTGAGGTTGTGAATTTGTGTAGCATATTTAGGTACAGTAATGAAGTTGTGCAAGAATTTGATGTAGTGAAAGTAAGCAGGATATTGATTTAGAGAGAGAATGTGGGCAGGATGATGATGTGATTACTGACAATTGATAATGCCAATTAAATATAAAAATATTGTAACAAATGTTGAGCTTCATATAATTATCTGAAAAGGATTTTCCCAATTCAAGAGAAATATTTTTTTGTAATCCCATTTTAACAGATTAGTACAAATTCACACATTTATTAAAAAAGACAAACAAATAGACTCAATGTGTTGACTTAGTGTTAAAAAAACAAAAAGCAACTTGACCCTAAATTCTACCTAAAATTGGTTGCTTTTTTTTTTTAACACTAAGTCAACACATTGAGTCTATTTGTTTGTCTTTTTTAATAAATGTGTGAATTTGTACTGATCTGTTAAAATGGGATTACAAAAAAATATTTCTCTTGAATTGGGAAAATCCTTTTCAGATAATTATATGAAGCGCAACATAGTTGTTTACCCCAAATCTGTCAATTTTCTTGATGGTTTAATCCTTTTAAACAAACCAATTTTTTTTTATGATTTAGTCATTGTAACATAAAACTAACCAACAATTTGAACAATTAAAACAAGTCCCACATAATATTTTCGTCCTTGTTTTTGTAGATATTAAATGACCAGAGAGACAACCTTCTGAGAAATATTCGATCCCAGGCTCAAGGTTCTCTCCCCACTTCTCATGCTACAACACCTCGACCAAAGCTGAAACTCAGCAGAGATGGCAGCGGCAGCAGCCCTGAGCCCACCAGTCGGGAATGTACAGGTTTTACTCCTTTTGCCGATAAAGAGTTAGAGGCCCTGACTGGCCTCGACAGGATGGACTCATCAGTTGGTTCAACTTCAGGAAAGTCTCGGCCCGTCACAGAGCAATCTCAGTTCTATGAAACGCAAGAGAGTGACCTTGAGCAGTCGACGGGTCTGGGTGAAAGTCATTTGCGTTATGACAGAATGAGCAGCGACTTGGTGAAAGAAGACATGGCTGGTGATCTGATCCAGGGTCAAATATCTAGAGCTCCGACTGGGTCAAAGGTGAGGAGACAAAACCGTGTCAGAGCTTCACCGAGTCATGAACCAGGGAAAACTGTGGGAGTTCCGCAGTCGGGGTTTACAGAACGGAGGTCAATTATGAGCAGGGCGACCTTGAAGGAGCGGATTCATGTGGATGAGGTGATGGAGGCCATTTACTCTGACCTGGAGCAGAGGTACAATGGCATGGTGGATGCATTGGTGGAGGCTGACAGAGGACTTAACACAAGGCATTCATCTGAAGGTGATGGTGTTGTTGATGGAAGTAAGGGCCAGTTGGAGACTGAGCATAACCCCAGCAGGGCTGCAGTGATAGAACACGGAGGAGATGTAAATCTAGGTATTGAGATTGGGTATGGTCAAGTTAAAGCTAAGACAGAAGGTCAAATAGGTGGTGAGGCAGAAGGTGAAGTTAATGATGAGACAGGAGGTCATGTCATTGGTGAGATGAGGCAAGTTATAAGTGAGACAGGGGGCCAAGTTATTAGTGAGATGGGGCAAGTTATAAATGAAAATGATCAATGTAATGGTGAGATAGAATCTCATGTGAATGAGGAGACAGAAGGACAGGTTATTGGGGATATTGATCACCTTAAAGGTGAAACAGAAGGTTACGTGATCAGTGAGACAGAATGTTTTCTTAACAGTGAGAAGGTAGGACTTCATAATGGTGAGACAGAAGGTCTTCACAACAGAGAGACAAAATGTCTTCATAATGGTGAGAAAGAAGTTCTTCATAGTGATGATAAAGTAGGTCTTCTTAATGGAGAGGCAGAATGTCTTTAAAATGGTGAGACAGAAGGTCTCCATAGTAGTAAGACAGAACATCTTTATAGATTGATGTCAATAAAATTGGTGTTCGGGGTTGGTCTTACACAAATAGAATCTACATGTGGGAGTGTTGTTTGAGCAATCCTAGTATGTGTCCATGGAAGGACTATCAAGAAATGAGGACATATTTATTGTTATAATTCAGTTTTATCAGAAGGTAATTCTAATGTTGTATATGTACATTCAAACTTCTTATTAATTACCTAAATTATAACATCAAGTAATGTACTTGTGACCACCAGAATTTTTTTGTCTCTGCTCCTCCACCTCCCACCCCACCCCATGGTCCACTGGCAGGAGGGGGTTGGTGGGGGTACTTGATTCAAACTTGTAGAATATAAATTATGTATGTACTTAAGAATGTATACTTGGGCACAAATTACACTTAACTGAAAAACAAAGGTGTGTGTTTGGGAAGGTGAAGGGGGCCTACATGAGCTGTACAAAAATGTCACTATTATCTGTACTCTGAAATAAAGAATGGATTTTTTGTTTTCAGGACATGTTCTTAATTTCTAATGATATAAAACGGTTAAAGATGCTGGTTTGTTATTTATACAAATTTAAACTTTTTAAAAATGTATCTACATCTGTGTTATTTATGATTTATTCCCAAGCCAAAAGACTTAAGTTTGCTTTCATCGCCAGGACCAGATTATACATCATAGGCAAACCTATAATTTATATAATGTGATATAAAACTGAAACAGTCTGTCTCCCATTTTCAACCCTTTGACCAACTAGTGGTTCCACCATGCTATACACTTCTTCACATGCTTGGGGGAGGGGGGGGGGGGGGGTTAAAAACCATTTTACCAAAGATATGAGAGTCATCAACCTGGTTTGCTGGCTTGTCCACATTGTTTTTCATGGTGATAAGGGGAGTGACTGCAATCAGGTTAGAAAATAATGCATTCCAAGATCCCATCCACCTGGAGATGCGTATGCTTGAACTTCAGAGGAGGATTGGCTCAGTTTTGACCGCTTGGCCACCCAGTACCCAGCACTTAATATTATAATCTTTAAGCTTTGGAAAAGTGGGGCTTTTTTTACTTGCATGTACTACTTAGGAGATTACTGAATATTGAACATATAAAACAGTTTGGTTGTTTTGACTTGACCTCTCTTATCTGTGCTGAGTTTTATCCAATGTAGTTCTAAAGTTGTATATCATTTGTAAATAATCTATTTATGGTCTGTTTAATCTGTAATTTATTTATATGCACATATGCCTTGAAAAGAACTGATTTAAATGCATTGGTTGGTGTAAGAGTTTTTATGCCCATCAGAATATGTATTTGGCATGATGGTTCTATAACAAAAGTGTTTGGTATTTTTAAAATAATCGATCCAAAATAAATGTCACTACTAAATATCACTACTGTCTTCTGGCTGATTGGATTTGTGAAATGATTTTATGTCTTTTAAAATGTATATTTATAAAATTGCAGTTCATGGTAACGATAACTAATTTAAAAACAGTAGAAATGCTGTTCGAAAGAGTTAAAAAGTCTGAGCCAATTTGGTAGCATCAAATATGACACGTTAGAAGGGGCACAAATGCTGTCGCCTTAAAAATACATGACTTGCTTAATAACCTCTCTTTGAATGCTACACGTTTATCTTAGTGCTACAAGTACGTCGGTCAGGTTGTGTGGAAATCAATGTAAATTATGACCTTTTCTTATCCGGTTTAGCAAAGTGTATTGTATGTATACATTTAATCCATTAAAATTAACCCAAGTCCCTGATTTAAACAAGGCAAAAAATAAGAATGATCAGAGAAGATGAGATAACATTATTTTATTGATCCAAATAAATGGACATTTTTTAAATTACACTAAACATATTCATCTTCAGATCCTTAATAAATACGTAATACATATTTTAACCAAGACAACATTTTACAATTAGAACAATTTAAACACAAGATATAAAGGATTTCTGTATGGTAAAAATCAACTATCATAATAATATTACATCCCCACCCCACAACCCCCCTCCCCCCCCTCCCAAAGCAACTCATTTAGTGAGAATAAATAGCTTAATTTAGTTAGACTAATTAGAGATCACTTAGATTTAGTAACCTCTGGGGGAGCTCGCTGGTAAATTCTTACAGACTGGGGAACAAAACAATTTTTATATCTCTCGTTCCTAACTTTAAAGGAAAGAATTATTTTTTTCAAATAGTTCTTCAGGTGAAGGATTTTTTAGTTTGTGTGGTATTGTATCTGATATCACTATCGTTTTTTTTAATGACTCAATTTAATCGTTGTTTTATATGAGACAATGACGATAAATTCCCACAACAGCAGGAATTAATGAAGTTTGGAAGACCTATCCAATTGTTGCATTGAAGAATAAGTTTATAACTTTTTTTGTTACCGCCAAAATTGTACAATTTTTTAAGGACACATATATGTCTCTACTTGCATTATCCTGCAATTATTTATTGTGATATCTGCTATCGCTTGAAGCTCCCTTCAGAAATCGATAGCCAATTCTTTCTTTTCAGACAATCAAAATTGCAACCGCACCATCTGATAAAGCGTGAAACTATGTTGCGGTATATTGCGTTTCCCTTCAGATATTTAGCCAACTGTGGTGGTATGATCAGCTAAATTAATGATTGGAATGAGTTGCTTGGCTCTGGATATTATTGGCATAATACTATTATTAATATAGACAGAAAGAATAATTAAACTCGATTATTTCAAACTGGGTATTTTGTGACAGAGCCCTGAGGTCTTCTTAAGAATAAGATGAATCTTTGATTATCATATGAAACATCTGTTAAAAATTTTTCATCAGTTACACATATTAAAACAAAGCATGTTAAACTGAATAGTCTAACAATAAGTATATGAATTTTAAGGGGGAAATAACCGCTGTAGTCTTTAAATAATAAAAATCTTTTTTTATATCGCTCTTTGATTGGTCTCGCAAGATATTGTATTTGAAGGTTTCTCTAAAATATCATTGATGCAGTGAACTGTTTTGAGATTAACAAAGACTTAGAATTTCTAGTTGTCCCACAGAGATGGACAGTTGTACAAATCATTTAAAACTGTCACACTAGGCCTAACATAGATGTGGTATTTTTGGAAAGATGCACGCCATCACTGATGCCTTTGCCATTCATACTCCGATGTTAATGTAAGCTACGGTGCTATCACTGATGCCTTTGTTATTCATGCTCTGGTGTTAATGGAAAGAGTAATGATACCAGGGCACAAGCCAATAATCTCTTGCAGAAGACGAACGAATTCTGATTATTGCTTATGATACATTTCCCATTTGTTGGTGTTGTGTTACGTTATTTTAATAAAGTCAGCAAACTATTAATAGATCAGAATCATTAATGAGTACTTGCTCAACTGTTCACAGTTCACTGTTGGAGGTTTTTGAAAAAAATTAAGAATTAAATGAACTTAAACAATAGTATTTGTTTTCTTTTCTTTTTTTAAATTAAAATATATTCCGAAACAAACTATTTAATTTTTTTCTTCTTCTGTCCACTTTTATTGGTGAGGCATCGCGGGGACTATTTAATAATATGAATCATGAACACATTCCAGGTGGTACAATGTAATTTTTAAAGAAATTTGATATTAGATATAAATAAAATATATAATTATAACAGTATAACAACAGTTAAGTACAAATTAAAAAGTATAAAAGTACTTCCCTTTTTTTTGGTGGGGTGGGGGAGCTCTGAGTGCGAGCGACCTCAAAATTTAATTAGCCTCAGGCCTCCAGTTAGCTGCATCAGGCATTAAATACAATTTTATAACATCAGAAAACCTTGACTGTCCCATGGTGGATCATAAATATAATTTCTTGATAAGCCTTAGTTTTGAAAAGCTCCACTCACATTGAGCCGCATACACACATATCTTAAAAAATATTAAAGGCTTAGAAAGAGTATTGGAAGAGATTCTAGAAAGTCCCATTCAGCTATGAATTTCAAAATATCAAGTACTGACCAATCCATGACTTTGAGAAATCAGCTTCTTTTATATGTCTTCTAAGCCTTGATATCTCTTTTAAAAGTTTATCTTCTGATACTCATCATAGAAAAAAAGTTAATTTTGGAACGGACACCAATACTTCTTCTTCACTTGCTGATACTAGACTTTTGTGTTGAACAGCCCCAAAAATATCTGGTACTTCCTTGATCGCTGATGATCTCATCTGGAGTTCTGAATGAAAGCGATCAATATACTCCAACATATCCCTACTTTTTTCTTCTCGCAGTATGAGTTCAGCATCTATTAATTGTTCTCCTGCCCTTCTCTTCTTAAACCTTAATCTTTTCTCTACCGAAACTCCATATTGGTCTGATTTTAAAAGTGCCTTTTTCAATAGCATGTTCCACCAAGTGACGGCGCTTCTCGTGCAGAAACAATCTTAAGGCTTCTAGATTTGTCAACCCTTTGTCAAGAGCAATCCCTTAAGTCTGCAGTTACTGCTGTGTAAGATTAACTTTATCAAGTAGATCAGCCAAAAGATAAAGGTAGCAGATAAACATAAAATCACAGACAGCATGTAAAAGACCTTGTACTGCACATCTTGTATTCAAAGTTTTAAGAGGATTACACAGAGCTTCAATCACCGCCACACATTCATCAAAATCATCTTTCACTGTTTTAACATGATGAGCAGTCCAACGCGTTTTTTGACAATCTTTTCAATGACATTCCAATGTGTTCAATTAGAACATTCCATCGATGTGTGGATGCAGCAAAGAAGGAAAATATTATTTCAAGAGTCACGAATAATGTAATACATGAAGCATTTCCTGCAAAAGAGTGTTGACCACACAAGTTAAGTGAATGGCCCACACATTCATTAAAAATTGGTTTCTTCTTATTTTTTTTTCAGCATGGCCTGAACACCTCCACGGATTCCAGGCATTCTGGCAGCATTTTCGTAACCCTGAGCTCTGAACATCATTATGTCTAGTCCATCACCTTTTAGTTTGTAAGAATGTTGTAACGGACTATGTTTTCACATGAAAACAGAGAGGTAGCATGAGTGAACAGTGAATTGTGTTGACCATGTATTTTGAGATGCAAATGTGAACTCCACGTTTTTGGAGAGTAAAATTATGTTTTTGTCAGAGCGGTTGTTTTCCACGCTTTGCTGGTAATAAAGTATGAGTTGACTGAGATAGT
>CAXITT010000766.1:310698-324188 GCA_964033795.1 Lymnaea stagnalis | reverse complement strand
GGGGGGGGGGGGGAAGGGAGGTTGGAGTAGGACTATACAGCTCGTGTCCACCTCAGAATAAAAATAATGATCCACCTAAGAGGTCGTACAGTGAGATTATCAAAAGTACATAGAGAAATAAACAGTCCACTATTCTTTAAACCACGAAGGAAAACAAATAAAAGAATTATTTGATTAAAAAAACAAACAAACAACTTTCAATTAATTTTCTAAAATGTCATTCACGTGAACGCATACCAGCTCTCTCTCTCTCTCTCTCTCTCTCTCTCTCTCTCTCTCTCTCTCTCTCTCTCTCTCTCTCTCTCTCTCTCTCTCTCTCTCTCTCTCTCTCTCTCTCTCTCTCTCTCACACTCACTCACTCTCTCTCTCTCCCTCTCTCTCTCCCTCTCTCTCTCTCTCTCTCTCTCTCTCTCTCTCTCTCTCTCTCTCTCTCTCTCTCTCTCTCTCTCTCGCTGTGGTGACGACACGACCATCAAGAGCAATCGGTAGAAATCTTCATTGTGAGTTTAGTCTGTGGTGACGACACGGCCATCAAGAGCAATCGGTAGAAATCTTCATTGTGAGTTTAGAGTTCCCCTTTAAACTGAACGAAAAAAAACTACCCCCTTCCCCCCCCCCCCCACCCCCGGGTCGGCCTTGTGGTCTTAAGTTTTTAATGGGGTGAGTGTCCGCGTCTTCACAGACTTGGGTTAAATAATCTAAAGACTCTATCATCGTCAGACCCGCTTCAGCTCCTCTGTGTGGGATGGTTGGTGCAGTACATTTTATTAGGGCACGCTATGATGGTTTTACAAAATGACCAAAGACAATACCCCTGTATCATCCTACGCGGTCCCACGCATGCGCACTCACGAACCTGTCCTACGCTGAACAAACGATGTTCCTCGCTTGGAACAAACGATGCCAAACGGAATCCTTAATCGGGGAAAAATTATCGATGCTTTGTACTGTTCATCGTCTGCCCACTTGATACCGCGCGACATTGAAGATGGGTGACCCCTATCAAACCCTAGAATTAAAAGCCAGGTTTCATAACGCCTCCATTAGACTTAGACTATTGTTTGTGTTTTCATTATATCAAAGAATGAAGTACTTTTTCTCTAAAAAAAAAATAATTTCATTCAGGCGTTCAGTCGAGCATGCACCCGAAGGGCGTGGGGGTGGTGGTGGCCGGGGGGGGGGGATTATTCCTAGGCACATAACATAGGGGGGGGAGCATCAAAATTTAACGAGTGGTTTGAAAAAGTTATGACGCTGATGTCTCTGGTGAACGCTATGTCTGGCACGGCCGATGGCTCTCTCGGTGCGTTTTCAAATTCATACAAGTGCGACCCATTGTCAAGCACGGCATAAGCCATTGATGCTCTCCCCTATACCGGGGGTGGAAGTGGGGTGGGGGTGTGGGGAGGGATTGTGGTTTGGACACGCAAGTTCGGTTCATGAAGATGGTTCTTTGTTTTGACCGTCCTCCGTAGATGCGGTCAAAAGTGGGGCGCATTTTTGTCTTCAGGGTGTCACGGGGGTAATAATTTGTTTATGCGGGACCGGATGAGCTGGAATTGTTCGCTTTCACCGAGACAGAATTCTTAAAATCGGGAAAGGGGGGGGNGTAAATAAACGGAGGGGAAGATTTATAACAAAGAAATGGTTGAATGGCTTAAGGCTGGTTTATCGGGGGGGGAGGGGTAGGGGTCGTTGAGGTAATGTAAATAATAGAGGAATCACGCGGTTGATTTAGTAAACATTTAGATACAATGTAATTGTTTTCTCCTGTTTTTGTCTTAGGTAAAAGTATTGGCTATTGATTTACTCCAGGGGTCGAAAAACTCATTACCAAAAAGAGCCACACACACACAAAAAAAAAAAAATTCAGTAGCTGACGTTCCAAAGTTTTTGAGAGCCAAATTTTTTTTCAAGAACCTGTCAAGAATCATGTTTTTTTCGGAGTCAAAACCGATTCGTGGCCGACTGGTCGAGCCGCACCCAGGTCGTTAAAAGAGTCGCATGCGGCTCGCGAGCCGCGATTTGCCGACCACCGAGTAGCCCCACCCTCCCCGTTTTTAATCGGGTACATTTCTTCTTAACAAATCATATAGTTATGATACTTACTCACATGACTTACTACCTGCCCGTCATAAATACGGCCTGCCCTGTAGCGGCTGTGGGTGGAGGGCTGCGTGTTATTCCGCAGGCGTTTCTAGAGCATTATGTTAACACATAGACTGTACACACAAAAAAAAAACATTAACAAAAAAAACGTAAAAATCGGTAAAAAGGGTAAAAAGGGTAAAAAGGGTAAAAAGGGTAAAAAGGGTAAAAAGGGTAAAAAGGGTATGTAAAACATCATAAACACATTTGATATGATGTTGTTACTTGTAGGGTTGTAATTATCACTTATACCAGTGCTTCTCAACCTTTCTAGTGCCGCGACCCTTTAATACAGTTTATCGTGTCGTGGCGACCCCCTGCCACACAAATATTTTCGTTGCTACTTCATAGCTGTAAGGATATGTGTTTTCAGGTGTTCTTAGGCGACCCCCTGGGAAATGGTCTCGCGACCTCCAAAGGGGTCGTGACCCACAGGTTGAGAACCGCTGACTTATACTATACTGTACATCCACATTTCCATACGTCCCCCATGTTTATCCAAATAAGCACCAGAGGATTAGCCTCACGACTTTTATTGACTGATGAACGGACACACAATAAAAATAAGATCTCTGTAGATCAGAGTAAAATATAATCCTTCTTACAACTTCTTCTGTTTCACAAAATGAGCATTACGATGCTAATAATAACTAAAATGAACATGGCCAGTGCCAAATATATGAATCCCTACCAAACATTCATGACCGTTACCCTGTATCCCATCATTCCTTCACTGCCTGTTATTTCTATTTAAACAAAACAATACATTATTTAACGAAACAAATTGATATCTTAATATTAGATATGTGACAGGGTAAATAGAGCAATGGGACTAGCAGCAAGGATACGATCCTTGTGTAGTTTTACGCCAAACATTTTCTTCACAAGAGAGTTATACCCTGTGCCACTGTAAGAAAGAGCCCATTACATTTTTAGACGACGTGAAATTTGGCAGAACGAAACGTTTGCGAACAATTCATCTGGCCTGAACCTTTACATTTCGTACGTATGTGTACACGTTGTCAGAAGTCCTAAGAGACGTCTTGACGTCTTCTCCGGAATATGTCCGTCAAGACACATGTCATTTTGTGTACAAAAGTTTGCAATACACTGTAGTTGTTTGCTGTTCTTCCTGTTTGTATCCAACAACCCCCCCCCCACCCCCCGCACACACACACACACTGAAAGTAAATCACAATGTCGCTTTACCTCAAGGTTTAAGTTACCGTACTTAAACTTATTAACGTTAACTTTTTGTATTTTTTTTATTGTTGTTACCGTACTTAAACTTATAAACGTTAACTTGATTGCCGTATTTGACGTAGGCACTAATGAATGATGACACCAACCCCCCCCCCCCCACCACCGCAACATCAAAGGACATAAACAAGCACCGCGCGCTAACCCAACCAATGCATATCGTTATACACGTGTTCTAGCGGGGGGTGTGTCCACGCATATTTCTCAATGATGGCTCTCTGTCTGGGGCGTACCCGCGGCCAATTTCTGAGCTGTCGCAACCGGTAGGGGCGCTCGTTTGTCTCCACCGGGGCCGAATGTTGGCTTATTACCGCCCGTGCTAATAAGACAAGATGGCGGCGGGAATAAGACCAGGCAGACGATATTATATCGCGCGAATAATTTTAGAAATCCTGGTGAGCTTCTAGGTCACGTGATATTTTACTTTATTTTTTTAAAGAAACATTCCTCGTAAAACAAGGACGATATAGAAAGACAACCTCATAAGAAAACCCGTCTACTTCTTCTAGATCTTGAGGGCCCACGATCAATGTATTGATAATTCCGACGACTAATGACACCTAAACAAATGGAACTCAACTGAAGCTTGAGGCGCAGGAATGAAGGTTTATTCTTATTTTATTTTGCATAAGTTTCTCGGCCTTTTGGCTGAGATCAAAGCGAAGCGCTCTGGGTGTAGCCAGGGGCCGTCCTACTGAAGCAGGCGGAGAGCCGCAAGGCCAAGAGATCCAAAATGATCAAGATATCCGTAAGGGCAGAATTGGGAGTGACTACCTCAGCATTGCAGTACTTCTGGGGGAACACTCAAAAAAAAAAAAAAAAAAAAAAAAAAAAAAAAAAAAAAAAATTTTTTTTTTTTTTTATTTTTTTTTTAAAAAATAAAATAAAAAATTAAAAAAAAGGTACAATTTTGATGTTTGTTTTTTTTTTACTTTTAAATTTTAAAAAAAAAATCATTTAAAAAAATTGAAAAGCATTTTTAAAAAACAACCAAATTTAATTTAAAAGTAGAAGATCCCTAAAAAAAAAAGTTGATCAATTAAAATTATTCATTGGGCTTTTGGGTGTATTATGTCATTAGCAACTTTCGGGCATGTATGTCATGGTAGGAATTAAACTATAACACATTATTTAAAAAACAACACAAAAATAACACCTTGGTCACTGAAGTCGCAAGTCAAAGGACGACTGAGTGTGAAAGACAGCGGGTGCTCAACACAGCACACACAGGTATGATGACCTCGCCGTCTGCCCGAGCGAGACGTTCATTATGCTTGCTGTCAAAGGTCATCAAATGTGTCTCCATACATTGGTTTACCTTTATTCCAAAAATAAATTAACACTCGTCAACTTAGTATCGTGTGCAAATATAGTTTATGCAACAATGTTGCGACATTCTTATTGTTAATTCCCCCTCCCCGCCCATCCCTCCTACAGCGTTCCACAGAGCTGCGTCATGTGTTTAAACTAGCATAAATATAAATTAGACGAAAAGCCACGACGATGATGATGTTGGAAAAAAAAAAAGGAAAAAACAGAGACCCGAAATGAACCGAAACAAATCATGTGAACGGCAGTACGAAAACGCTAAGATAGTTTAGCACAGGAGTTAAAATAGTTTACAGTTTTCCCCAGCAGTAAAGGTTTTTTTTTTCTCTACCGCCAAGTGATGTTTACAACTCTCCTTGAGCAACCCAACACGCTGTAAGTAAGATGATTGGAAAAAGTTAAACTAAAGAAACGGGTAAGAAAAAAAAAAGAAAAAAGAAAGAAACCGATCCTGAATCTAAGGAAACAAAACAAAAACAAAAAAACAAAAAAAAAGACTAAAAAAATAAAAAAATTTTAAAAAAAAGTGACTTTTAAAGATACGAGTAAAATCTGAATATTAAGGGACAATATTCAGATTTTACTCGTATCTTTAAAAGTTTCCCTCGTTAACTTTTTGTTAAAAAACCTCCATTATTTTTAAATCTCCCTAAACAAAAGACCTTCCCGCCCCCCAACCCCCACCCCCTGTCTCTCACCCCGCGCATCAATTTCGAGACAGGCGCGCTGGTCGAACCTCCCCTCGAAACAAATGATTATCGCCCATGCTTTAAACAACTGGTTCTTCTGTGTTTATAAACAGGCAAGTTATCTACGGCCCACAATAGATTGGGGGTTTTCCCCCTCTCTGTCCTCATCTCAATAGGGACCTCGACGTAAACAGCCACACACCACAGCGGTAAATAATGGCGGAGTGATAAAGAAAAAAAAAGAAGAAATTTCGACAATGGAGAATCCATTGAGCCCTTGTCTAATTTGTTGTCTTGTCGGTCGCCACCAGGACGGCAGAGTCTAGGGACGACGGAGTCAGCGACGTGGAGTCGGTGAGATTTAAAAAAAACAATATTTTGGTAATGGAGTTGAATACTTGTACCTGATTACATATGGAGTGCTGTTACGTTTTTCCAGTATGAGTATCATCAAGTGACGTCACACTTACACGGCATTTTAAAAAAAAATGCGCTGGGTTTGAGACTTCTGACAGAATTCAAAGACCTTTGTCTGTGTGTTTCTAGCCGTGGATGTTTGCGGAACGGTGCGGGTCTCAAGCAGTCAAGTGGGCGGTATCTTATCTTGTCGTCTCCATTTGATTGTGTCGCGGGTGGGAGACTTTATTCTTCTTGGTGTCCTTTGTTTTTGGGGATGCTTTGTTCATTGTATGCATTTGTGTTGCTTTAAATCAATATATTAGGGCAGGGGTCGGGAACCTTTTTGTACGAGAGAGCCATGGACACCACGTATTTTGAAAAGTAATTCTGTGAGAGCCATACATTATGTTTAAACTAAATATTCAAGTAAATGTGTGCGTTTTGTGTAATTTCAACACTAAAAATGCAGTAATTATGTCTCTGAATTCTTTTTAATAACATTGTTATGCTGTTGCTAATCAATAATGAGTATTTCTTACGATTAATGCGACTTATTTTTAATAATCGAACATTTGTCTGCGAGCCAGAAGGGGTTTTACGTGACATTTTAAGCCATGTGTAAGTCAACGAGAATCTATTACTGGATTGCACGAATCTAGTGCTGGATTGCACGAATCTATTGCTGGATTGCACGAATCTATTACTCGATTGCGCGAATCTATTACTGGATTGCACGAATCTATTACTGGATTGCACGAATCTATTGCTGGATTGCACGAATCTATTACTGGATTGCACGAATCTATTATTGGATTGCGCGAATCTGATTGCGCGAATCTATTACTGGATTGCACGAATCTATTACTGGATTGCGCGAATCTATTACTGGATGGCACGAATCTATTACTGGAATGCGCGAATCTATTACTGGATTGCGCGAATCTATTACTGGATTGCGCGAATCTATTACTGGATTGTGCGAATCTATTACTGGATTGCGTGAATCTATACTGGATTGCGCGAATCTATTACTGGATTGCGCGAATCTATTACTGGATTGCGCGAATCTATTACTCTATTGCGCAAATATATAACTCGATTGCGCTAATCTATTACTGGATTGTGAGAATCTATTACTGGATTGCGCGAATCTATTACTGGATTGCGCGAATCTATTACTTGATTGCGTGAATCTATTACTGGATTGCGCAGAAATTAAAATTTTATGCGATTAGACTTCAAACCAATTTGTGGAATGTGAGTGTCTGCTTTGAAGTATTGAAGGAGCCAATCCCCAACGTGAACCAATCTCATGGCACAGAAAAAGAGATACGCCTTTGTCTGAAAGAATGGTAGTTGCGCCCCGTGACAGAAATTTACTTAAATGACAAGCCCAAGCGTTATTTCCCCATTTTTCTTGGTGTTTTCATTCTTGTATAAATCCCTTCAATAATGTATTTACCTCCCCTTTAGGGAGGGAACAAAATTGGAAGAAAGAAAATGTATTGTTGAACCTCATTCTAAAGATGCAAAATGCCCCAAGTTATATGCTTGTAAGTGCATCGCCATCTCGTGTAAGGACCTGGTCGTCAGGCCACGTGCCTCCAAGTGTCATGTTTAAAACATTGGCTGCGTTATGGTGACGAGGTAAAAAATATGACGGTTCAAAGTTATGAATAACCCCCACCCCCAAACACAAACACGCACAATGGATGGGTCAATATGGCCTACCAAGTGGCCAAACATGGCCTACCAAGTGGCCAAACATGGCCTACTAAGTGGCCAAACGTGGCCTACCATCTAGCTAAACGTGGCCTACCAAGTTGTCAAAACATGGCCTACCAAGTGGCCAAAATTGGCCTACCATTTGGCCAAACGTGGCCTACCAAGTAGCTAAACGTGGCCTACCAAGTGGCCAAACGTGGCCTACCAAGTTGCCAAACGTGGCCTACCAAGTTGCCAAACATGGCCTACCATGTGGCCTGACCATGGCCTGCCAAGTGGCCAACATGGCCTACCAAGTGCCCAAATATGGCCTACCAAGTGGCCAAACATGGCCTACCAAGTGGCCAAACGTGGCCTACCAAGTGGCCAAACATGGCCTCCCAAGTGGCCAAACGTGGCCTACCAAGTGGTCGAGCATGGCCTACCAAGTGGCCAAACTTGGCCTACCAAGTGGCCAAACGTGGCCTCCCAAGTGGCCAAACGTGACCTACCAAGTGGTCGAGCATGGCCTACCAAGTGGCCAGTCATGGCCTGCCAAGTGGACAAACATTGCCTACCAAGTGGCCAAAAATGGCCGGCACTGCACTATGAATTGCGTCCAAAGTAGCTGACATTTCGTATTTTCCTAACAGATGATATTCGAGAAATTTCGACAGCTTTCTATCTACTGTTTACTTCTCACTCATGGGGTACGTCCATAAAGTACGTCGTGCTCGGGAGGAAGAGGGGGGGGGGCGTTGTTCTAGGAATGTGTGTCGGCTTGTGACACGAGAAGTTTAAACGGGTGCGTGGTTAGATCATATGTGACGTCACATATTCATATATATTTTTTTATCATGCATATAAAAGGCTAAAATTGACAGTGATTTTTAACTTTCTGTTATTTTCGATGTATTGTGACAGAAGATGTCACTTGGTAATGTCAACTTTTAATACTTAAGTTTTTAATAGATTGTATTTTATTAAGGTGTTGAAAATTTTTTTTTTTTAAATATTTTCTTTATTTTTTGAACTGTGAAGTACTTTGGGGTGGGAGGGGTCGGGGGGGGGGGGGGGGAAGGTTGGGGGAAAATTGTAAACNGGGGGGGAGGAAGGCGAGTGCTAAAAACTGACCAAAAGAATAGGGTGACATCCTTTATCTCTGATTCATTTAATCAACAAGAAACTAACTGAGCGAAACAAAAGCACAGCCTGTCCTAAAATTAATGCTAAACAATATCAATATTTTCAATAACACCCCCATTTCCAAACCCTTTTTAAAAACAAAAAATGTTTTCCCCATGTGACCTCTTTCTTTTTCATAATATTTCTTCACGATCTCCCCTTCCAGATGTGGGACAATCAGAGACTCCAGTTTTGCTCTGCGCGCCCAATCAGATTGTCAAGTTATTAACGATGATAGCAATATTGCATTAGCACTTTCTCGATGCGTCTCAGACTTTCCCCCCCGGGGGGCGAGAAACTGTCGCGTGCTCCCTATGAATATCTCACAATTACAGAATATTGAATCCTGTCGTCTGCCCGTATTCCCCCGCCAGCTAGCTCGCCCTTCTCCCCCTTCCCCCTCCCTCAACCCGCCCGTACAGCGTCTCCACCCCCCTCCCTCCCTCCCTCCCTCCCTCTCTAGTTATGCGGAAAATAAAGCTGTTTAAAGCGCCCCCTTCCTGACAGCGCCCCCCGTCCTGACGGTGAATATTGAAAATTATTATTTTAACGTTACGGCTAATGGCAGCGGGTCCTGATTTGTCAGGGATGAAAACTCCGAGGCGTTAAGTGCTCGGCCTGGTCAGTCGTGCAAGATCGGGCTATCTCGTGTGATCAACCTTAAAAAAAAAAAAAAGCCGGCAGTGTTTTTATTATTTCAACCAAAAAAAACAAAAACATTTTTTTTTAAAAATTGGAAATATTTTTTCATGTACAGATTGACCGTTTTTTTTGTTTTTTGTTTATTTTTAAAAAAATTAATATCAGATTGTAAACGTAAAAATATTATGCAGTCTAAGTGTTTTAGATGTATGGAGGAATGGAAACGCGAGATGATTGAGAGAAGAAGAGAGCAGAGCAGAGACTTGTGTGTTCTTTCGTTGTTTTTCCCGCGGTGAAGTTTTCAACATGAAGGAGACTTACAGACAGAAGAGCTCAATCATTAAAATTGCGACTCCAAATTCCGTCTGTTTATTCCATCACTTCCAGTATGTAGTAATCTATGGCACGGATGTCGACGAGTAAATTGTTTATATTACTCGCTTTTTCACTAATTCCAAGCAAACTGACTAAATAATTCCTGAATTGAGGCACTGACTCGGATTATGACTCCAGATTATGAAAGTGCATTATGACTCCAGAGTATGAACCCAGGTTATACGCAAGATTATACTTTAGGTTATGATTCCGGATTATGACTTCAGATTATGAATCCAGGCTATGACACTACAGTACCAAACCAGATTATGATTCAAGATTATGAAACTGCATGATCAAGCCGGGTGATGACTCCAGAGAGCATGGCAGGCGAAAAGCTGTGTTGGAGTTGTGCTCCTAGACAGCACCGAGAGCGAAGGGTTAAACATCATGTTAACACATTCAAGGGCTCAAACTGGGTTATTTTACTGTTAGTTTCTCGTCAGCTCGGTAACAAAAAGCAGCTGCAGAATACAAACAACAACAACAACAACAAAAAAAAAGGGGGGGTGTCTTCTGGTTACGCGCCCCTCCCCTTGGCATGTCGTGTTGATGGACATGTCAAGTCGCAGAGTTTTAATGTAGGGATGGTATGTGATAACTTAAGTATGTGAATGATGTCCTGTATGTGAATGATGTCCTGTATGTGAATGATGTCCTGTATGTGAATGATGTCCTGTATGTGAATGATGTCCTGTATGTGAATGATGTCCTGTATGTGAATGATGTCCTGTATGTGAATGATGGCCTGTATGTGAATGATGTCCTGTATGTGAATGATGTCCTGTATGTGAATGATGTCCTGTATGTGAATGATGTCCTGTATGTGAATGATGTCCTGTATGTGAATGATGAAAGAGCTGTATCTATTTTCTGCAACGTGTATCTTTCACCTCAGTGTTTTTGTATTAGCAGTTTTGTGTCTTGTATCATGACGGTATTTATATCATTCAGGGAATTGATATCATTCAGGTATTTATATCATTCAGGTATTGATATCATTCAGGTATTTATATCATTCAGGTGTTAGTATCATTCAGGTATTTTTATCTTGCAGGTATTTGTATCCTTCGGGTATTTATATCATTCAGGCATTTGTATCACGCCGGTAATATTATCATGCCGGTGTGAAGCACGAACAAGACCCAATTCAGACATCGCCATCGAGCTCGAATGATGACGTACTGACGTGAGAGCTAGTTTACCGGCATATGAATTCAGTCAACCATAAGGCTAGTTAGTTGACCGGCTTCATCTGACATGCACCGGTTATGAATTACTAAGAACAGGATATGTGACAGCTGGAATAACAATACAAGACAATCTGTCACACATGCCGTTGTCACCATTCCATTCGCACGGCTTGAAGGCTGTGCGCACATACATTATTTTCCTCACATTGCTAATCAGAAGTTGTCAGAATTACGTTGCGAATAGCTTACTCCGCTCTATCTAAAATATTAGGAGATGACTATTAGTAAGCAAATGTGATATAAGAGGAGGAGAGAAAGAGAGATTAGCGGAAATAGGATAATAAAATGTAGGGGAATACGTCAAATATGGAAAACGCCATATCCAGAGTTGGTCGTGGAGAGGTATTCGTCGTCAATTGGGCCCCCCCCCCCACACACACACAGCCCCACAAACTTTGGCGATGCATTTACGGTAGCTAAGACTGTGCGTCACGTAAAAACTTCACACTCAAAAAATGCTTGCTTGAACAAATCATAAATACAAATTGCAGATTATGAATAAAATATTGCGTTATGTTATGATTGATTGAAGACGAGAGCGGAGCGACGACATATGAGACCTTTGGTTTCTTTCACCCTGGTAGTTTCCCAACATATAGTGGTCTATTGCACGGACGTCGAGAAAAAACTGTTTAAATAATACCTTTTCAGAGTATATTAGACTCCTTAAAAAAAAACAATTTATAAAAAATAAATCTATTTATGTCTTTCAGATAAAATTTCTCCCCCGGCCCCTTTCTTTAAAAAAAAAAAATGTCTGATGTCATCTGTCATTGTTTCACACAGAGAGCGAGAATTTAATAACAAAATCAGACAATTGATTAGCAATTACCAGGCCGCTGCTATAATTGTTCACGCACTGCAAACAAGAACACCTTCTAAGGGGGATACAACAGACACCAACAACAAAACAAAACAAAAACAAATGGTTTAAAAAGGAGGTTTCTTTACTTCTAAGCTTTGGAATCGGACGCAATGCTCTTATTCAGACGTCAGCATTTACGTCTTTTGTGTTGTTGTTTTAAGAGGGCTGCTGTTGGACATCAGACAAGTAGTTTTATTCTCTGCGGGTAAAAAGAAATTACGGGGCAATGGGCGTCATAAAAAAAATAAATTTGAGTTTAAAATTAAAATGATAACCACCTCAGAAGATTCCATTTCTGAAAGGCATTTTCGGTCCTAGGGCCTGACGCACACCTCCGCACTTGCTGCAAGCCCCCTCTAGCACACAGCCAACACATGCACATAACCCACACATGCACAAAATCCCAGCTAGCACCCAGACCCTCAACACACAATCCACTAGCACATAAACCCTATAGCATACAAACCCTATAGCACACACACACCCTATAGCACACAAACCCTATAGCACACAAACACTATAGCACACAGACCCTATAGCACACAGACCACATAGCACACACACCCTATAGCACACAAACCATATAGCACACAAACACTATAGCACACAGACCATATAGCACACAAACCCTATAGCACACAAACTCTATAGCACACAAACCCTATAGGACACAAACCCTACAGCACACAAACCCTATAGCACACAAATACCATATGACACAAACCCTATAGCACACACATACCCTATAGCACACAAACCCTATAGCACACAGACCACATAGCACACACACCCTATAGCACACAGACCACATAGCAAACACACCCTATAGCACACAAACCATATAGCACACAAACCCTATAGGACACAAACCCTATAGCACACAAACCCCATAGGACACAAACCCTATAGCACACACACACACACCCTATAGCACACACACCCTATAGCACACAAACACTATAGCACACAGACCCTATAGCACACAGACCACATAGTACACACATACTATAGCACACAAACCATATAGCACACAAACCCTATAGCACACAAACACTATAGCACACATACCCTATAGCACACAGACCATATAGCACACAAACCCTATAGCACACAAACTCTATAGCACACAAACCCTATAGGACACAAACCCTATAGCACACAAACCCTATAGCACACAAACCATATAGCACACAAACCCCAAAACAGCCCATACTTGCACATAAATCCTGCTATCCCCCCCCCCCACTATATCACACATTTCCCACTAGCACTGAATCAACAGTAGCACTTTATTCTCATTTGCACATAATCCCTACAAACAATTATCCCCAGCTGCACACTATCCAACTAGCACACAACCCCCGCCGGCACCCCCAACTAGCACATCCACTATTACCCAATGGCTCCTAGCACCTAACCCCCGCTAGAACCTAACCGCCACTAGCACCTAAACCGCCACTAGCACCTAAACCGCCACTAGCACCTAAACCGCCACTAGCACCTAAACCGCCACTAGCACCTAAACCGCCACTAGCACCTAAACCACCACTAGCACCTAAACCGCCACTAGCACCTAAACCGCCACTAGTACCTAAACCACCCCCAGCACCTAAACCGCCACTAGCACCTCAACCGCCACTA
>CAXITT010000766.1:238066-241833 GCA_964033795.1 Lymnaea stagnalis | reverse complement strand
GTGTTTGAGTGAGTGTGTGTTTGAGTGAGTGTGTGTTTGAGTGAGTGTGTGTTTGAGTGAGTGTGTGTTTGAGTGAGTGTGTGTTTGAGTGAGTGTGTGTTTGAGTGAGTGTGTGTTTGAGTGAGTGTGTGTTTGAGTAAGTGAGTGTTTGAGTGAGTGTGTGTTTGAGTGAGTGTGTGTTTGAGTGAGTGTGTGTTTGAGTGAGTGTGTGTTTGAGTGTGTGTTTGAGTGTGTGTTTGAGTTTGTGTGTGTGTGAGTGTGTGTGTGTGAGTGTGTGTGTGTGAGTGTGTGTGTGTGAGTGTGTATGTGAGTGTGTGAGTGTATGTGTGAGTGTGTGAGTGTATGTGTGATTGTGTGTGTGAGTGAGTGTATGTTTGAGTGTATGTTTGAGTGTAAGTGTATGTGTGAGTATGTGTGTCTGAGTGTGTGTGTGTGAGTCTGTGTGAGTGAGTGAGTGTGGATGTGAGTGTGTATGTGTGAGTGTGTGACCGAGTGTGTATGTGAGTGTATATGGCTGTAATGTTATGTTCAAAAGCGGGCAAAATACAATGCCACCAACGACACTAAACAGCCAGCGAATTTGTGTTCATTAGCCGAGCAAGATGCAATTCCTATTGTGATTCTCAAAGACGGCGAAAATTTGATTTTTTTATAGAAATCAAATCATTTTAAAACTGGAAAATTTAAAAATGCTCAAGCTTATGCGTAAATTTATAAATTCTTTAATATGTAAGTATAATTTCTATCATATAATTTTCCATATAATTAAAATACCAGTAACCTGCTCTGATTGGGATTCCAACGAAGTGCGTTATTGGACTCCATAATTTATCAAGTAGATGGGGACCTGACGCATTGCCGCCACCAGTGTTTGCTGGGTTATTTCTAGTGTTAATAATGTTATCGTTCGTCCTCTGCACGCGAAGATGACCAGTGGCCTTGACCTAAGCTGTGTTCTGTTTAAAGTGCGGGAGAGTGGCTCAAGTCATCAGCCTCACTCTCTCGTCCTCGTCGATCAGTTCCTACGGCAAGACTTAATCGAGACGACTTGGAGTAGACCAGGGTGCAGCGGGTGACCAGCAGTGTGTCGTGTGTTGTGTTTCGCCGTGCTTCATTATGCGTTCTACGCCGCAGGAGTTGTTGGCATTTCCACCGTGTCAATGGCATACCGCCTACAGGACTCCATCTCCCCGTTTGAGTTTATTATACAATGTGCATATACAGCCAACAGTTTTTGATGCCTAAATGTAAAGTTGCTAAAAAAAAGTATTAATAATAATCATAATTATAATCATAACCATCTTCATCATTATAATCATAATCTTACTCCTAGACCTCTGCTAAACTTCCTCCTAGATTTCCGCTAGACTTCCCCTTAGATGTCTGCTAGACTTCCTCCTAGATCTCTGCTAGACTTCCTCCTAGATCTCTTTTAGACTCCCTCCTAGATGTCTGCTAGACTTCCTCGTAGATCTCTTCTAGACTTCCTCCTAGATGTCTGCTAGAGTTCCTCCTAGATGTCTGCTAGACTTCCTCCTATTTGTCTTCTAGACTTCCTCCTAGATCTCTGCTAGACTTCCTCCTAGATCTCTGCCAGACTTCCTCCTAGATCTCTTCTAGATTTCCTCCTAGATCTCTGCTAGAAGTCCTCCCTAGACCTCTACTAGACTTCCTCTAGATCTCTGCTAGACTTCCTCCTAGATCTCTGCTAGACTTCCTCCTAGATCTCTGCTAGACCTCCTTCTAGATCTCTGCTAGATTTCCTCCTAGATGTCTGCTAGATTTCCTCCCAGATCTCTGCTAGACCTCCTCCAACGTCGCGGCTCTTCTGATAGTTTTCGCCGAAGTAACAAACATGATATATGTTATACCAACACGGAGAAACAGATGATGAACAGCGTCCACTAAAGGAAAAAAAGAACATTAAAAAACAAACAACTCATCCCAACCCGTGACAGGTTTATGCCGACTCTTGGGGCTGATTTTATACTTACAAATTGGGTTTTCAGCGCCATTGGAGACGCGGATTACCCATCGGTCATTGCTCGTTCGGTCGTTATGGCGATACCTGGCGATATTTCCGTCTACCTGTGGTGAGCGTGTGTGTGGGTCCGTGTGTGTGTGGGGGGGGGGGGGGGTAGAGGGGGGTTTGTGCATGTGAGGGATGTTTGGGGAGATATGGGGAAATAACGGTAGCTCATTCACGGACCAGGTTACCGCCCTTTGGTTGGTGGTGGGGGGGGGGGGTGGTAGAGGTGGGTTTGTGCATGTGAGGGATGTTTGGGGAGATATGGGGAAATAACTGTAGCTCATTCACTGACCAGGTTACCGCCCTTTGGTATGTTTGACATATCCCGGCGTATCGTTTTTCCTCCCCTTGGGTGGGTTTTTGGGTTGAAAGATTTTAGGTGTATGTGAGTGTGTGTGTGTGTGTGTGGTGTGTGTGTGTGTGTGTGTGTGTGTGTGTGTGTGTGTGTGTGCTTTCCAAATCAGTTGTCAATTATGTGTTTAAAAAATATTGAATAAACTCAGTGTGATGAGGCAAAATAAAAATCGAATAGACGAACTCTACTAAAAATGCCAAGTAAGACTATTAATATCATTCTTTTGTGCAGCCGATCAGACAAATCTATAAACTACGTAAACATCATCTGTATCTCGTGTCTGCATCTGGAAACGTTTAAAATATTGAAACACAATGAATCATTGCTACAATCATTGCTACAATCATTGCTACAATCATTGCTACAACCATTGCTACAAAATAGAGGGGTTTTAATATTAAAAAAATAAAGATGAATTGAGATATCAAGCCTAAAAATTTAAATTCAAATAAAATTACCGGACTATGGCTCGAGAATCATTGCACTGAATAATGGGTCATTAAAATTGTACAGGCGCTGCTCTATTTGCAAGTATAGTCCGAAGATATGATGTAATTTTTTATTTATTTTTTATACATTACAAAAAAAAATCTTTTAACGATGAATGCCTGTCTACAACTCATCAGTCGTAAAACTAAAATAAATAATAAATAATTGAAACATTTCAGTTACATAACAAACCAAACATTTCAGTTACATTACAGACCAAACATTTCAGTTACACACCCATCAAAAACCAAACATTTCAGTTACATAACAAACCAAATATTTCAGTTACACACCCATCAAAAACCAAACATTTCAGCTACACATCAATCACAAACCAAACAGTTCAGCTACACATCAATCACACACCAAATATTTCAGATACACACCCATCACAAACCAAATATTTCAGTTACACACCCATCACAAGCAAAACATTTCAGTTACACACCCATCACAAACCAAATATTTCAGTTACACACCCATCACAAACCAAATATTTCAGATACGCACCCATCACAAACCAAACATTTCAGTAACACACACATCACAAACCAAACATTTCAGTTACACACACATCACAAACCAAACATTTCAGTTACACACACATCACAAACCAAACATTTCAGTTACACACACATCACAAACCAAACATTTTAGTTTTTTAAATTATTATTTATTTGTTTTTGAGAACGCTACATGTATCGATCCAGTTTTTAGAATCGATACCAATGGCGTTTAAAACTACTTTTTCCTCTTGCCAACACTCTTCAAGACATTTACCTGGAATCCAAAATAAAAAAAAAACACTTCTCACATTTAAAGTTCTGCTTCTTTGTTAGTTCTCATTTCGGGTTTTCCCGATAGATGAAACCTCTTCACCACTCCCACCACCTT
>CAXITT010000766.1:225566-233066 GCA_964033795.1 Lymnaea stagnalis | reverse complement strand
ATTTCTTAGCCATTATTTCCGACCCACCATATCTTACCCATCATATCTTACCCATCATTTCTTACCCATTATTTCCGACCCACCATATCTTACCCATCATATCTTACCCATCATTTCTTACCCATTATTTTCGAATCACCATTTCTTACCCATCATATCTTACCCATCATTTCTTACCCATTATTTCCGACCCACCATTTCTGACCTTGTCATTGGATTATACTTGTAAGGAGTAAAATATCGAAGCCATATTCTATCATCAAAGATCTATTTCTGATATAACAATAATGCTACGTCTCATTCTATGTTATCCGTGGTAGAAATGGCTAGCTTATGTTAAATCAGGGATTTTTTGAATAGTTCACATTGGCATCAAGTCGTCATATCCTAGCCCTGAGCATAGAGGGGGCGGGGACGAATTCTATATCCCACCGTTGCCACCAATGTTCTATATTCCCCCTTTGCCACCAATGTTCTATATCCCACCGTTGCCGCCAATGTTCTATATCTCACTGATGCCACCATTGTTCTTTATCCCACCGTTGCCACCAATTGTTTAGATCCAACCTTTGCCACCAATGCTCTATATCCCACCGTTGCCACCAATGTTCTATATCCCACCGTTGCCACCAATGTTCTATATCCCACCGTTGCCACCAATGTTCTATATCCCACCTTTGCCACCAATGTGCTATATCCCACCGTTGCCACCAATGTTCTATATCCCACCGTTGCCACCAATGTTCTATATCCCACCGTTGCCACCAATGTAACATGGAAAGTCTTCCGTTAACACAAATCGAGAGGCAGCCTTGCAGTCCTGACGTCAATGTATATGTGACCCTTACTGTAACTCCACGGATCTTCTATCCCACGTCTCACTCACAATTCATGTATCGGCAGAATTCCAGTTTTAACGTAACATTTAATTATCAAAAAATCACACGATGTAGTCCGCATCGATGAATGGTTGAATAGCGTTTGATTGAAGTCCATACTGAATATGTCCGCTTCCATTAGAAAAAATTGCATTAGAATATTAACATTAGAATAACAGGATGCGAACTTCCATTTTAATATCCATTACCATATGTCTTCTCTTCTATTACCGCCTTATCTATATTTAGATCTACGAATCACCACTTTTATACGAAACAGTTCTCTTCACTCCACTGTAAATGGACATCGAATATCGTTATGTTACAATTGACATTGTGAATTAACACTTAAGCGTTACTCTGTTAAGAAAAAAATTAATTCCAGATTGCAATATTTATTACATTATGTGAATGCGCCGAGTCACAAGTTTAGCACTAATACCTTGCCGACACTATCCTCGGTCGGCCTACGCCAATTGGCAATAGTTAGTCCTTATTAATTCTTTGGTGCCTTTTTTTGTATATTTTTTGCTCCATGCATTTCTTTTTCATCTTTTAACATCTGCATCGCTTTTTAATTCTTTAAGTACAACCGCGGGAGATATTTAAGAGCTTCGAAATGGTGGATTGGAGATTAAATGAATCTGCCTTTTTGCCCGGTAACTTAATTCATATATGGGAAGTGACTGCGACTTATCGGTTAGAGTTGGAATTCTTCACTTCTGAAGGATGACTAGACTATAAATAAAAGGCGAAGATGAAAATCTGTCCAAAAAAAAAAAGAAAGATAATGTATATAAACACAATGGTTTCCCTTGATGCCGCCAGCACATTTAGCCCCACCGCATGGGGCGCCCACAGATTGAAGATGTCGACGGTGTGGCTTTTGATATCCCCACTTCCGCGTTTGTTGATTTTTGAAAGATCAAACAAAATAACGGTGTAAGCGCAGTGTGGGCGGGTTACGGGCGAGAGTGTGGGACTTTCGGTAATACTGGCGAACCCGTGGAGTCGTTGAGCTGGTTTGATGAACTGTGTCGGTTGGGGTCGATCATGCGATCTGTAACGTTTGTGTTATAATGCGACAGTGAAGTTATGTTGAACAAAAAATATGCATCCTTTTAATATATTGTAAACTTTATTTAAAAAAAAAACAATGGAGCAAACCCTCATTGACTGATGTTGTGTGGAGGAGTCGTTAATCTGTAATCGTAATCGTAATCCAGTAGTTGGACTTACGAAAAACAGTCTTGAAGTCGTAAACCAGTATTCGGAGTTATGTGTTAACGCGCAACTGAAGTCGTTGTCCAGTACTCGAAGTATTCCAAGTTGTGGATACCAGTAGCCGCTGGATACGGCTAACCCCCAAGAAGTCGATACCTCATCTCTGTGTAGTTACTGCGGCAGAGTCACACCTATCGTTATCCAACCCTCCCCTGAAGTTGGGGGCATATTAAAGAGCCGATGAGTGTATGTGTGTGTGTGGGTGTGGGGGGGGAGGGGGAGGGAATGATACAATTTCAGAGAAAGAACAACACTCCCGAGCAGTGCACGCCAGAGATTAGCCCCGGTACCCGCCTGCACCATTTCCCCCTCCTATCTCCACGTTTGATGCGGCGGAAACCATCCGACTTGAAACATGGCTCCGCTTGTTTGCCCAGCGATTATTAAATTAAATGATCGCACATTTTTTTTTAGTTTCCCCTCTCACGGAAGAAGGAGAAAAAAAAGAAAAGCTACCGCGTATTAATCAGAGACTTTGCACTCAAAACCTCCCTGTGCGGTTCCGCGAGATCAACAAGTTCGCTCCAACCCCCAACGCCCCCACTTATCTCTAATTGTTTTAATAAGGGAAGGGGGGTTGTTGTTTATTGTTCTGTGTTGTCTTTCCCATCAAATTTTAACCTGCCCGAACCAGAAATTAAATCGAGAGCATCCCATTAATTATCGCATCCCGCAACATGCAGCCACCCAACTCCCAACCCCCTTCCCCCTTTTTTTAAGATGATATGATTGGGCGGGGCTTGTGATTGGGCGTGGCTTGAACTAAGAAATAAAGGCGGATCAGAAGAAACGAAATATGCGAGAAAAATAATATTCGGGCGTTTTGTAACAAAATGGCGCTATTTAAAAAAAAAAGTTCACGGCATTTTGTTCACTCCATGGAGTGATCAATCTCGTGGGGTGAGACACCAGTTTGGGGTTTAACCATACTCTTAGCACTCGGCGTTTTCTGTCTTTGTCTTTAACTGGAAGGTAGCAGTGTGTCTGGGGAGGTCAGAATGATTTGAATGGCCACTGACGTTGTTTCATCACGGCTTTTGAAGGCATCATCGCGTCATTTCGGAAACAATCGGGAAAACCGTCTCGTACGCGCCTCTGATGGATTGACAGATATAGGAAATAGCTCAGACAAGAATGGGGGCCCGTTGAAGATAGAAGCTTTCGCTAGATGTGTGCTAGGTTTTTGGGGAAGGGGGTCAAAGGTAGGGTGGCTTTAAAACGGGGGTGGGGAATGGGGGCGAAAGAGGTGAGCAAGAACAAGATCGGGTTATAAAGTGGATAAAATGTTAGAAGATACAGGAATTGAAATGAATGGATTTGAATTGGAATGAATGGATAGGATTTGAATTGGAATGAATGGATAGGATTTGAATTGGAATGAATGGATAGGATTTGAATTGGAATGAATGGATAGGATTTGAATTGATATGAATTGGAAAAAAATGGATAGAAATTGAAATGGAGGGACCGGAATTAGAATGGTGTGGGTAATAAGCATTGGAATGGAGGGATATGAATTGGAATGCAGATATATAAATTGGAATGAGGGATATGAATTGGAATGGAGATATATAAATTGGAATGGAGGGATTGGGATGGGAATGAAGGGACATGAATCGGAATGAATGGATAGGAATTGGAATGCAGGGATATGAAGAAAAAAAAAAGGTTGAGAACTGCTGCCTTGGATGAGTTGGGCATTGTAACGCCAGTGACGCCTGCTCAAACGATGAAATAATGTTTTTAAAAAGCCTGGATGGTATAAATTCTCTAAGGCTACAATCACATTGGATCCGTGTAACACCAAAATTATTGAATGGCACAAGAGGCCGAATTCGTTAGAAAAATTAATGCACGAACAAATTGCCGCCAGTCATAGTAGCTATAGGTCAAATTCGGTCACAGGGGGGGGGGGGGGGGGGGGGGGTCCTGGGACCACGCATGGCGGCAAAGAGCCACGGATCGATCCGATTGGAAAGATGTTGTGCAGCAGACCAGGCCCCTGCATGGGTCATACCGCCACTGATGATGATGGTGCTTCAATGAAGCTTATTTACGAATTCCGGTAGAAATATAGTTTTTGCGGCAGCATTGTCCGATTGATGCTTTGAAGGAAACAAATTCGGCTCTAATCGAGTGTTAATTGCCGTAATTTTATCTTGGAATCTGTCAACAATGTATTTACGGATACAACTTATAATTGTAGTTTCTAGGGGAAAGATTTAGTGTCTATTTCCAAGTTAATTTCTTTAGAGTTCTTTCAGTTTTGAACATTGGGCACCTTTGACTTTAATCAGATCCAACAATAAGAAAAGAGAGCCTCCTGTTCAGAACATTGAGCTACATTGATTTTATTTAGATATTTGAGAAAATAAATGTAAATGTATCGATTGTTTATTGTAGTGTAGTTGCTGAAGAAGCCGTTATCCGTGGTGTGGCCTGTGCACATGCTACATCTTATTGGAGCCATATGTGAGTGCTGAGTACTATCATGTGTGGACCCAAAGAATAGCCCCAACGAGGTGCGACTGCGGCCCATTCAGTGGCGTAAAACAAGGCTGTATTCTAGCCCATCACTTTTTAGCATGATATTCTCAGGAATGGCACCTGATGCTTTTCTTGGCAATAACGACGACATTCTTATAAGATTCAGGACAGACGGAGGGCTATTCAATCCTAGGACACTGCCAGCCATCACGAAAGATAATGAAACGTTTATTTGAGACCTCTTGTTTGCTGATGACTATATCCTAAATGCCAGTTCGGAACTGAAAATGCAGCAATTTTACCACCATTTGCAAAAAGTGCGGTAAATTATACATAGGAGAGACAGGTCGTCGCCTTGGGGACCGGTTCAGAGAGCATCTCTACAACATAAATAAACACGCTCTTTGTCTGGTCTTCAAACATTTCAATAGCCCTAACCATGATGGTATCTCAGACATAGCAGTTTCTGGTATACTCTATACTAGTAACACTACAGATAGAATATATATGGAGAACAAATTAATAACAAGATTTGGTACGTTGTCTCCATATGGAATGAACCAAATCCACAATTTTACCTAGCTGCCATGTCTTTTTCCTGTTTGGTTTTTACAATTATGTTAAAATCACTTCCTTTCTACATCTCTTTACTTTGTTTTTGTTTGGTTTTAGCGCCCTCTCCTATTTTTTTCTGTTTTAGGTAGGATATGTATATTTATATTATATAAATTTAATTTATGCTTATTTAAATGTGTTTTGTTTGTTTGTACTGATGAAGGCATGTGCCGAAACGTTTAATTGTGTATAATGTATAATTATTATTAAAGCGTAACTCATATTGTTCTATTGACACAATTTGTTCGTGTCTTATTAATCTATATTAAAGCTTTATTGCAGTCCCACACTTTTTATAATTAGCAATTACTTGATCGCTTTGCTAAGACCTGTGACAAAAACGGCCTCGCCCATCAACACCAAAGAACCCAGACATCTTGCAGCAGCCAGCTCCAGGAAAAGGGTACTTGTAACCTAAAATATCAGTGAAGGGACAGAATTTTTAAGCAGTGGCCAAACTCATATATTTGGGAAGAACTTTCTCCAGGTCAGTAAGAAATAGATGATGCGATCAACAGCCAAATTTCAATAGCAAATGCTTTATTCGAAATACTCCGCAAGAGTGTTTGGGAGCGAATGGGTCGCATGCTTGTCACTAAGCTAAAAGTATACAGGGCTATCGTATTAACATCTATTCTATATGCGAGGAGAGGACATTGTACAGCAGATATATGCTAGACAGCACAACCATCTCCACTTACGCTATAGATAGCCATACCATTTTCATCTATCCTGTCTGCGAACACTTTTTGCCATAAGGTGGCAGGACAAGGTCCCTGATACAGAAGTCCTAAAACGGGATGACTTTATCAGCATCCACACGCTCCTGCAAAAAGGACAAGCCAGATGGGCGGGGCATGTTGTAAGAATGCCAGACAGCAGACTTCCGAAACGACTAATTTTTCGGTGAAATCTCCAGAGGGACACCCTCAGCGCGCTGGAAAACAAAACGCTTCAACAACTGTCAAAAATCTTCACCTAAATCCATGGACATTGACCCTTGATTCGTGGGGAAGCACTCGCCATGGATCGGACAAGCTGGCCTCGCAGACACATTGTTGGAGCACAATCCTCGGAAACTAAGCGCACCGCTTACCCCCAAAAGAAAGCTAACGGCAAGGGGAAACAAACAAACAGAATCGACTCAAACCCTATGCACACTCGCCTTGGCATACACCCTTGATCATCTTCCAACGCGAAGGACGAACGGAAACATTTTCTGAAAGACGGCGTTGCGCCGAAACGTCCTCGTAATTGTCTCGTCTTTTATTTTCAAGCCTAAACAGACTGTGTCCCACTATTTATAGACGTGGTCCATAATATTTTAATCATCCTTAATTTCTTTAGCCTCCAGCCACCAATCAGCTTGACCACCGGCATAACACTGGTCATCAAAGGTCAAGGTTGTCACCGTATTAAAGATTTTTAAAAAAATAAGATAATCGTTTAAATTTGGATGCGATCGGTTTCGATTTGAACACACTGTGAGACAAATGTCTCTACCGAAAAAGATCTCTCCACTGTGATGGTAGCGTAATAAAATAACTAGTCAACGGTTGATTCTTTAGGAGAATTTAAGACTAAATTGTTGGATGATTTGAATAAAGAGAAGAAATAAGTGGGAGTAGATTGTTTCTGGATGAAAGAAAAAAAACGATGGCTGGGGAGTGGGTGTAAGGAAAATGATGGTAGGGGAGTAGGGAAGTTGGTACGAGGAAAATGATGGCAGCAGAATGAGGGTATGGAAGTGGGTACAAGGGGGAATGGTGGTATGGAAGTGGGTAAACGGGGAATGATGGTAGGGAAGTGTGTACAAGGGGAATGATGGTAGGGGAGTGGGTAAAAAGGGAATGATGGTAGGGGAGTGGGTACAAGGGGAATGATGGTAGGTGAGTAGTTACAAGGGGAATGATTGAAGTAAGGAAATAAGAGCAAGAATCAGGAGGAAAAAATATGAATGAGGGAGAAAGGAATGATTGTAAAAGAAGATCTGCAAGGGAAGGGCTGAGATTGATATTAGAGAAGATGGTGCCAGGGGGGGGGGAGTAGGGCAGGTGATACATGGGGTTGGGGGGGGTTGGGGGGAGTGGGGAGATGAAGAGCTTCGCACGCAAGACGTGAGCTGTCGTTGTTTCAATTCCACTTGGAGCAAATGAACGCTCGGCTATTTTGTACTATTGCAGTCGGGAACAAACCAGGACGAGACACACGACGTATACATCAACCCCCCCCCCCC
>CAXITT010000766.1:184572-196284 GCA_964033795.1 Lymnaea stagnalis | reverse complement strand
GGGGGGGGGGGGGGGGGGAGAGTAACTACCGTTGGATGAGACGTCACTTGCATTTTTCTTTTGTTGTTGTAAAGAAGAAGAATTAAATTCCCTTGCTGTCCGGTTTTTAGTCAATTGTTTATTTGTAATGTTAACTTCCCATTACCACTCTGCTTCTATAATTTCCATACCATAAATCTGAGCTTTATTATTTTTTTCTACCTAGCTGGTTTTTTCCCGGGACTACGGCAGAGGTGTGGTGCCAATCAAGCAACGATGGGTTCAGTATCTGCTGGTGGATCCACTCTTTCTCCAGCCGCTTTGCTTTCTATTTCCGCACTTTAATAGAGTCATAATCGTTTACAGAGACATTGGCAACTTCCTTTCTAAGTTTGTACATTTTTAAATTCGCAAAATTTTCAATTTCTTTAGAAAACTTGTTGTAATTTGTCACATTGTTGGTTTTTGTGGGGTTTTTTTTTAATGACTTTTTTTTATTAAGAAAATGAATGTGTTGTCATTTTTAAAAGAAACTACTCGACAATTCAAAAATTAAACAAAAAAATTGTTCCCAATGTAACAAGCAAACTGGTTCTAACACACCGCTGGACCTTGTTCTAACACGCCGCTGAACCTTGTTCAACACACCGCTGGACCTTGTTCAACACACCGCTGGACCTTGTTCTAACACACCGCTGGACCTTGTTCTAACACACCGCTGAACCTTGTTCTAACACGCCGCTGGACATTGTTCTAACACACCGCTGGACCTTGTTCTAACACACCGCTGGACCTTGTTCTAACACACCGCTGGACCTTGTTCTAACACACCGATGGACCTTGTTCTAACACGCCGCTGGACCTTGTTCTAACACACCGCTGGACCTTGTTCTAACACACCGATGGACCTTGTTCTAACACACCGCTGGACCTTGTTCTAACACGCCGCTGGACCTTGTTCTAACACACCGCTGGACCTTGTTCTAACACACCGATGGACCTTGTTCTAACACACCGATGGACCTTGTTCTAACACGCCGATGGACCTTGTTCTAACACGCCGCTGGACCTTGTTCTAAAACACCGCTGGACCTTGTTCTAACACACCGCTGGACCTTGTTCTAACACACCGCTGGACCTTGTTCTAACACACCGATGGACCTTGTTCTAACACGCCGCTGGACCTTGTTCTAAAACACCGCTGGACCTTGTTCTAACACACCGCTGGACCTTGTTCTAACACGCCGCTGGACCTTGTTCAAACGTAGTTCAGCTCTTTACTTGCTAAGTTAAGTTAAGTTTAAAAAAAAATAAAAATATCGTTTACTTCTTTTATTTGCGCCTTTTTCGACTCGAGAAGGACGGCTTTGGGCCGACACGTTCTTCTTTTTATTCCTTGGTCCTCTCTTCAAGTCTTGGCACACCTCACGCATTTAATTACTTAAACATTAATTATTTGTTGTTTTTTTAATAAAGAGTTTGCCAACATTTCTATAGCGTGTAAGTTAATTGAAATTCCTTCCCGTATTTTTCTCAAGAGGTTGATATTTGGTTTTATATATAATGTGCTCATATTTGATCACTGAGCAACTCAAAAGACATTATTGCCATTTAATAGATTATTTGTTAAAATTATTATTATTATTATTATTTTTGCAGGTCGAATTGATGAATTACAGTAGAGTTCGGTGGAGTTATGAAAAGAAACATCGATGATTTAGAAGAGAGATGACGAGGAAGACAACACTTTCTGAACAATTTTCAATGTTGACTACGGACAATAGCTGGAAGAACTGCCAACATGTCATATTCCGTCCCTCCTTCTACATGTGAACATCTCTTGCCTCCCCCCCCCCCAAACCCCACACACCCACCCACCCACCCACCCAACCCGCTCCTGGTGCAGGGATTCTGCTCGACCGTTCAGGAAGAGGATGACGACTTGTCATTGTTTGAGAAAAATTAAGGGTCATTTCTTCTTTTTTTAACATCCCTGCCATCTGCCCGTTTTCTGAATGGCGGGTCCAGACATATTTTCTTGGCCTAACGAGCTCGCGAACGTCAGTCTTATGACAAAATTAGCCCACTCTTTTATCTCCAAACTTCTTTTCTTTTTTTTTTTTTTGATTCCACAATGCGGGCATTCATTTGTCTGTCCCAACCCCTTTTCCACCGTTCCGCCAGCCCCAACGAGACTGCCTTAAAAAATATTTACCTATTACCTGCACTGATTTCGCTTTTTCCTATTTGTTGTGAGAATTTTATTAGACTTTAAACAGTTGCAAAGTCAGATTTAAATCACCTTCATAACATATTTCATGTTCAAAATGGGTTAGACAATTCAAACATATTTCAATGATATACAAAAATAGCATTTGGACTATTCTCATGTCTTCAGACACAACAACAATAAAAAAAATTGAACGAAGCACTTTAGGTTTTCTTGGAATCTACCCCGACACTGTGTTTGAGGCTTTTCTTAGTGCACACCTGTCTGAATCTCATTTAAGTCATAAAATCATTTTTGTCTAAACCAGTGGTTCTCAACCTTCCTAATGCCGCGACCCTTCAATAAAGGTCCTCATTTTGTGTCGACCCCCCCACCCCAAGATCATTGTCGCTGCTACTTCATCACTGTGGAGTGTAGGTTTTGTCCGATGGTCTTAGGCGACCACTGTGAAAGGGTCGTTCGATCCCCAAAGGGGTCGCGACCCACAGGTTGAGAACCGCTGGTCTAAACCGTTACAATTAATTCTCATGTGAAAAGGAGATGTTCCACCTGAAGAGAGTGGAAAGGCACAGAAAGCAGTACAAAGTAGAGATAACATAATAGCAGACGTCTTACAAGTACACCCGGGTGTAGTCCTGAAGTGTTCAATATCCCAGGGCAATATTTCAATCCTAAATGATGTCACACGTGGCTTAGTTTCGGGGAAACGGGGGGGGGGGGGGGGGTGGATCGTATGGTAAACCAAGCCACGACATGGTGAGGGCTGAAGTTTTCCGCCTCCACAATATAGTAGAGTTCTTTTGTGTCTCTGTGTCTGTATATATGTCTTTATATGTGTATTGGGGGGGGGGGGGGGGGGGGGGGGGTGGATCGTCTGGTAAACCAAGCCACGACATGGTGAGGGCTGAAGTTTTCCGCCTCCACAATATAGTAGAGTTCTTTTGTGTCTCTGTGTCTGTATATATGTCTTTATATGTGTATATTTATGTATCTTTGTCTGTATCTGCGTCTTGAGAAAGGTCTCATTATGCCTCCTTGTCTGCACCCGTGTCCTTAGAGTCTCAACCCAAGCATTCACATTTTAGATATTTTAATTTAAAACATGGTGAGCAGAAATCGCTATTTGGTTGTTTAAATCCTCTGTATCAACTTGGCTTTTCTTCGCGTGTTTCTCTCTGGCCGGATGTGTGGCAAAATATGCGGACGGCTCATTGACCCACCTCCTGCCATGCCTTAAGCTGAAACTTGGCACATGGACTCGTTGCCGATGTTTTCAGGGGTTGTACTCTTGCGTTATTGTTTATACAAGAAGCAACACGCCACGACAACAACACAACGTTGTCGCAACGCCAGTGTCCCCCACCCCCCCCCCCCCCCCCCCCCCCGCACCCCCCCTCCCTTCGTCCCAGCAGTTAGCGCTGTTTGTATATTGAGCTGCGAGCGATGGCCCCACGGAAATGCTCTGAGTCTTTAAACGTTAAAAAGCGCTGTGACGTAGAGCGACATGCTCCGTAGATGTTTATCGGACGGTCTGGGAGCTTAAATGAGAAGAAATGGTGCTGTTCATTTTGGTTAGAATAAACCTCACCGGCTCTTCTCTCACGACAGTGGTTCTCAACCTTCCTAGTGCCGCGACCCTTAAAATACAGTGCCTCATCTCGTGGCGACCCCCAACCCTAAAATCATTCTCGTTGCTACTTCCATAAATATGTGCTTTCTGGTGGTCGTAGGCGACCCCTGTGTAAGGGTCTAATCGGCCCCCACAGGCTGAGAACCGCTGTTTTGCGAGACTTGACGAATGGAAAAGATTTTGCCTATGCAGGAAGGATCCATGGAGATTTGATGGGGAAAGTGGAGGAGATGTGAAAGTTGTGGGTATTAGTCAGTTGGCTGATTAGTTTTAAATGGAGCTTACGGTAAATAATTGTGTGCCTGTATATGTGTGCATGTATGTGTGCATATATGTGTGCATTTGTGTGTGCATGTATGTGTGCATGCTTGTGTGCTTGCCTTTATGTTTGCCTGTATGTGGGGTGCTATACAAACAACTTCTCACCCCCACTAGTCATAACAACTGCAGCAAAAATAAAATAGCATTCATCTCCCTTTAAGCCCCACCCAACAGATTTTTCGACCAGAAACAAAATTTCCTTAGGAACCTAAAATAATTGAACTTGACAAACTTAACCACAACTAAAACTTGTTATGGCCTGGTTTTTCCCCCAAATGTTATCGTATTAGCTTCCAATGGCCTGACCTGATCCATGCCTGTCAAAATGTCAACGCGTAAATCAAATTCGGTCGACCTCCCAGGTCGAGGTGAACTCCGGGATTTGGTATTTAAATGTTGTTAATTAGAATCCGTAGAATTCATATTTAATTCGTGTTGTTTTAAATAAGTACATTCGACACTTTTATTAAAGTTTTGAGAGCCAAAAGATTATCTCTCGATAAGCATTGATTACCTCGCGGGATATTCCAGGGATTAATGAAAAATAAGCCGACACCTTTAATCCGATATTGTTGTTTTTACTTGTCAATAGTTTTCAAGCCTTTTTTTTTTTTTTAATAATACATTCAAAATTGGCTCACTGGTCACCGGGGAAAACTGTTCCATGCGTGGCTCTCAAAGGTAGAGACACAGGCGGTTTGTCGTAGAGATTACGGAAGTCGTGATATCTACGCGGTATTATCGCGTCATCAAAAATTGCTGAGGGCGGATATTTGGAAAAAACCAAATTATGTCATATCTCGATTGCCGCAGATTCATGCGGATTAAACTCTCGACGGCAAAGTCGATGTCTGCTGTTTGATAAATTGGTGCCTCTGTTTGTTAACAGATTAGGTCGGGTTAGGAAATGACACATGGTGGCGCTTGATAACTTCAATACCTGTAAATTTGTATGGCAGTGGTTCTCAAAGCGGGTTATTGAGCCATAGGCATGTCGGTGGTTACAATAAGAGAGTTGCGGAATCAAAGGTGTCATATTTCAATTTGTCCAAAATCTTTCTGAATAAAAAAAGTGTTCAATACTGGATGCGGCGAGTCACTGATAAATATCTAGTGATTATGACCATTTAAGGCAGCGGTTTTGAAAGTTCGGGCTTTACCCGCATTAAGGGGCATGTACTGGATGAAAGAGGATGCGCAACCTTTAACCTCCATGTGTGCCTTCATTTTATGAGAATAAAGTGCACGAAGATTGTCGCATATAAATATTGGTGCACTGGTGTAAAGGAATTTAAAGCTCACTGCTTTATTTGTATATAAAGAGAGAATGGCGTTGGGGGAGACTGGTGTTCTTCCATCGTCTAACAGAGACAGAACTGGCCTAAAATAGTTTGAGAATCACTTGTCGTTTGAAATTAATATCAAATTTAGACCAGGTGTGTATCAACGCTGTTGCTTTAAGTTAATTTCAAAGTGTGTAGTGCCTGGACGCATCGGGCGGGCAGGGAAATAATGTCACGACATGACCTTCACATTCATTGTTGACACAGATTATATTCCCAGAAGCTCTGAATCATGCCTCATTAATTTCACCGACTCCGACCAAGTAAGATAGCTCTTAATAAAAAAAAATATATTTATCAATACACTAAATATAATAATTCTGGCCCACCAGATCACTTACAGAGACAAATGCTCAGCCGACGTGCTCAATGGGGAAGTATTAGGTTCATGTAGAAGTAATGAGAAATATAAAAGTGCTTTTTGTATAACATTGGTTGGCCTGCGTTCACGTGGAAGCAATAACAAATATAAAAACATAGGGGGGGGGAGGGGGGGGGGGAAGGGAACCTTAAGAAAACGAAACAAGACATGTACATTTCTTTGAGGTTTATTCGGCCTCTTGTTTTCATCGGGGGTGTGGGAGAGGAGATTGAAAGAAAAGCTTTAGGTTATATCAGCTAAAATTAATGTAAAATGATCCATTGGAATTATTTTAGAGTGTTACAACCGTTCAGCCTGTATTTAAAGAAAATCCTATGAATGATACAACGCCGAGAAAATTAATTTAAAAAAAAAACAACAAAAAAACAAAAGACAAAAAATAAAACTATTGAACAAAACAACAACTAAATAATGGTAGTAAAAATGTACACATCTGTCATTTACATTGTCTCTGGCGGTGGGTAATCCGGGATTTATTAAAATTTCTAATCCTTGTTTCAACAACCCAATACCGACCCACTCGAAAATGTCACTTCCAAATATTAGATTGACGTGCCTGGGTATAGCAATGGCTGGCGTTATCTCTCGCGGTGAAACGTTTCAAATACTGAGTCTTTTACTTAGAGAAGTTTTACTATTACGTAAATCTATGATCTTATTTCCTAAATATACGATCGTTATACCCTAATCTATGATCTTATTACCTAAGACTATAAAAGCATTAACTAAATCTATGATCTTATTATATATATAAATATATACACACAAAACTATGATCGTTATACCTAAATCTATGATCTTATTACCGAAAACTATAATAGCATTATCTAAATCTATGATCTTATTACCGAAAACTATAATAGCATTATCTAAATCTATGATCTTATTACCGAAAACTATAATAGCATTATCTAAATCTATGATCTTATTACCGAAAACTATAATAGCATTATCTAAATCTATGATCTTATTACCGAAAACTATAATAGCATTATCTAAATCTATGATCTTATTACCGAAAACTATAATAGCATTATCTAAATCTATGATCTTATTACCGAAAACTATAATAGCATTATCTAAATCTATGATCTTATTACCGAAAACTATAATAGCATTATCTAAATCTATGATCTTATTACCGAAAACCATAATAGCATTATCTAAATCTATGATCTTATTACCGAAAACCATAATAGCATTATCTAAATCTATGATCTTATTACCTAAAAAACTATATTTTTACCTAAAACTATGATTGTATTACCTAAAACAATGATCGTATTACCTAAAACAATGATCATATTACCTAAAACAATGATCGTATTACCTAAATTAATGATCGTATTACCTAAAACTATGATTGTATTACCTAAAACTACGATCGTATTACCTAAAACTATGATTGTATTACCTAAAACTATGATTGTATTACCTAAAACTATGGTTGTATTACCTAAAACTATGATCGTATTACCTAAAACTATGATCGTATTACCTAAAACTATGATCGTATTACCTAAAACTATGATCGTATTACCTAAAACTATGATCGTATTACCTAAAACTATGATCGTATTACCTAAAACTATGATCGTATTACCTAAAACTATGATTGTATTACCTAAAACTATGATCGTATTACCTAAAACTATGATCGTATTACCTAAAACTATAATCGTATTACCTAAAACTATGATTGTATTACCTAAAACTATGATTGTATTACCTAAAACTATGATTGTAGTATACTTAAAACTACTGAACATCATTAATTAGACTTAGCTAATATAACCTAGCATTTTTTTCATAGCACTAGGGCTATTGTCTACAACATTGGAGCTATTATCTTCAGTAATGGCATAACGTAATATAATGACATAACGTAGTATAATTACATGACATAGTATAATGACATGACGTAGTACAATGACATAACGTAGTACAATGACATAACGTTATAGTACAATGACATAACGTAGTACAATGTCATAAGGTAGGATAATGACGTAACGTATTTCAATGACATAACGTAGTACAATGACATAACGTAGTACAATGACATAACGTAGTACAATGACATAACGTAGTTCAATGACATAACGTAGTACAATGTCATAAGTATGTGCTCCCTGCATGGAATCCAATTAAGCCTGAATGGATGCAAGCCATCAGTTGCTGTGTAAGCCATGAACTCTCAGAAGAATAGATTGGACACATTGTGGACCTTTCTATCGTAAATTTGCCACATGTGAGAGGAACAAGGTGTCACTTTTTTTTTACAAACCCTTTGCAAAATGTTTCATTTCTGATTTACTTATGCAATAAAAACACAACTAAATATAGATCCACTTATTTGACCACCCTGTCCTAATCTGACCCAATGAGGGTCAGTTGTTTCTCCAGGTCATGGGGAGAGCCCCATCATTTCCCGCGTTAACTACACTGCTAAACGGGCGTCATGTTTCCGGGCTGACGGACGTGTCAATGTGTATCATGTCAGATGGCAATAATTTTCCGGCATAACTCGGTTTGCCCGCAGCCCGCGCCCCGTCCCCGGGGGCGCTGATTGGCCGCGTGGACAACCCTGGAGGGAGATTTATCATTGGCCGCCCTGACACTTAATATGAGTCAATTTGATCGCTGGCAATATTCGGCCGAGTCGGAGCTGAAGCAGGCTATCTGATGTTGGCCGAGATTTTTAACGTTCATTCCAGGTCTTAGATCTGAGAGTGGGTCACTTTGACTGGAGGCAAACCTGGGAGTGAGTCTCATAGACTGGAGGCAAATCAGGGAGTAAGTCTCATAGACTGGGGGGCATATCTAGGAGTAAGTACCATAGACTGGAGGAAAATCCAGGAGTAAGTGCCATAGACTTGGGGCAATGTAGGAGTAAGTGCTATAGAGGCAAATCTAAGAGTAAGAAGCATAGACTGGATTGGGGGGGGGGGGGGGGGGATATAGCAGTTAGTTTAATAAACTGGAAGCAAATCTAGGAGTAAATTCCATAGACTAAAGGCAAATTTAGGAGTAAGTATCGTAGACTGGTTGCAAATCTAAGAGTTAGTGCATTAGACATGGGGAACATCTAGGAGTAAGTGTTGTAGACTGGAGGTAAATCTAGGAGTAAGTGTTATAGACTGGGGGAAAATCTAGGAGTAAGTGTTATAGACTGGAGGAAAATCTAGGAGTAAGTGTTATAGACTGGAGGTAAATCTAGGAGTAAGTGTTATAGACTGGAGGTAATCTAGGAGTAAGTGTTATAGACTGGAGGAAAATCTAGGAGTAAGTGTTATAGACTGGGGCAAATCTAGGAGTAAGTGTTATAGACTGGAGGAAAATCTAGGAGTAAGTGTTATAGACTGGAGGAAAATCTAGGAGTAAGTGTTATAGACTGGAGGTAAATCTAGGAGTAAGTGTTATAGTCTGGAGGTAAATCTAGGAGTAAGTGTTATAGACTGGAGGAAAATCTAGGAGTAAGTGTTATAGACTGGAGGCAAATCTAGGAGTAAGTGTTATAGACTGGAGGAAAATCTAGGAGTAAGTTTTATAGACTGGAGGTAAATCTAGGAGTAAGTGTTATAGACTGGAGGAAAATCTAGGAGTAAGTGTTATAGACTGGAGGAAAATCTAGGAGTAAGTGCGATAGATTGGGGCAAATCTAGGAGTTGGGCCAAAGACTAGGGGCAAATCTGGGAGTAAATCTCAAATACTTGGGGCCATTCTAGTAGTATTATCTTGGACTAGAGGCAAATCAAGGAGTCATAGACTTGGATTATTGTGTCAATTATAAACAGATATTGATTGATTTGGGGTTCAACACCACTCTCAGATACGACGTTAAGGTTTGGCGACACGTCGATGCAGTCTAGGCCATTGGGTAGGTAAAGATATAAATAGAGTGTGGCGATAGACTCACTCTAGGCCATTGGGTAGGTAAAGATTTAACAATGGAGTGTGGCGATAGACTAACTCTAGGCCATTGGGTAGGTAAAGATATAACAATAGAGTGTGGCGATAGACTCACTCTAGGCCATTGGGTAGGTAATAATTTAACAATAGAGTGTGGCGATAGATCCGATCGTTTCATTAGATTAGTCAGTGCCCCCCAGAGCCCACCAGTGCCCCTCCCCGAGCCTCTGAGAGCACCCTGCTATTAAATGCACCACTTGCAGTTACACCTCCCTCCGACAATTACCACGCCAGTAGGAGCTCCGAATAGCCCAGCTTAGCACGAACAGCGACCTCCGGCGGGGCAATGGGACGTAACTGTGATTTATGGCCGTCGCATGAAAGTAAGTACAGGTGTTTTCGTTTATCTCCAGATGAAAAGGATTATGGGAGGACAAGGGCAGATAACAACTTTACGAGGTCCCCCTTGTCACTCTGTCGGAATGTCAAACTTCTACAAATTGTGGGGGGTCGTTCCGGGTAGCCGGTGGCGTCCAATGGAATGTGTTAGGAAGCGACGGTCTTATTGTTCAACAATTTCAAGAATCCTATTTAAGTATCGATTAATTGACTGTTTAAGATTGTTTTTTAAAGATAAATAATTAATGATAAATAAATTAATCAAAGGTGTGGAAACTCAAGATAATAAGGAGCGAAAACTTCGGTGCGCAAAAAATTGTAAACACATCTTTTCCTTATTTCACAGGTGGCCAAAGAGATGTAACTTCAGAGTTCCTACAACGCATGTGAAAACGATATGTGGCCTAACCAGGGTTGGGGTCATACAGTGTGGTGCGCACCATCCTAAACCCCTCCCCCCTCGCCCGCCCCCCCCCACAACCCGCTGAGCATCCACTAGTGACTCTACTGAAAACTATAAACTACTTCTAAAAAAAAAATAAATAAGCATTTTGCAACCCAAGGTTTTTTATTTTGCCAAAGCCCAAATTTGGCCAAATTACCCCCCGACCCGGGTGCCCACCTGGATCCCAACCCCCCCCCCCCCCTGCACCCCACCCCGGTGTCCCGACGAGCTAGTCCACCCACCCACTCCTGCCACCGAATGGCCCGGGGTACAGACTTTAGTACCTATAAAAATGTATTTAAGATGAGCTGAGCAGTGAGCCAGACTGACCAATCACGAACACGGCAACAAACGAATGTAATTGTGTGGGGCGGGGGCTGTGAAAAAAAAAAAGATCGGTTTGTTATTAAAAGAAAAGCCAGCGTTGAAATGATCATTAAGCCATTTTACCATCTACGGCTGGTATTTTTCTTGTTTATTTTCTTTTTGTGTGTTTTTAAAAATTTCATCTGGCGTTGACTTTCCGAAAAGAAAAACGCACCATTTTACACTCCAAATGGTTATTCGGTCGTGTTTACAGTATGCATGTAAATTTACACCGAAATCTGGCATTTTCCTATTGTAGTTGTTGCCGTGGACTTGAGATGATATTTATTGGACATTGGCCATTGTATGATTGCTCTCTGAAATGATCACCAAGGTCACGGCGTGTCTGTTCTTTGAAACACTGCCCCCCCCCCCTTTCTGCTTTGCCAGTGAAGACGTGCATCAATGAACCAGAGAGAGAGAGAGAGAGACACACACACACACACACAGAGACAGAGAGAGAGGCAGAGAGAGAGAGACAGAGAGAGAGAGATAGAGAGAGACAGAGAGAGAGACAGAGAGAGAAATAGAGAGAGAGACAGAGAGAGAAACGGAGACAGAGAGATAGAGAGAGAGACAGAGAGAGCGACAGAGAGAGAGACAGAGAGAGAGAAAGAGAGAGAGATAGAGAGAGAGACACAGCGAGAGACAGAGAGAGACACACATATATATATATATATATATATATATATATAGAGAGAGAGA
>CAXITT010000766.1:138345-154237 GCA_964033795.1 Lymnaea stagnalis | reverse complement strand
TGTTTTTTTTTTTTTTTTTTTGTTTTTTTTTTTTTTTTTTTTTTTTTTTTTTTGCTTTGTTTGTGGGTGTTTTTTTTTTGTGGGGGGGGGGGGGTTGTGGTGGTGGTGGTGGGGTCCAGTTGGGCTTAGGTGTCTGACACTTACGGAATGCTCTCTGGTTTTATTGCCAAGTTTATTTTAGGGTCCGGGTTGTTGTAGGTCTATTTTGTTACCCAAAAATCTTTAGCTGAATTGTGTCTGAAAAATTGATGGAGAGAAACTGGAGATAGAATAAGGGGGGTAGAGAAAGAGAGTGATAGAGAAAGAGAGTGATAGCGAAAGAAAGAGACAGGGAGAGAGAGAGAGATGAAAGCTCAAAATATGGCATCGCGTAGACATTGTCTGAGCGAATGTGGGGGTTACTTTATGAGGTATCCGATGGATTAGCCACCGGAAAGATTAATGCATGTTTAAATGGATTGAGTTGGTCAATCGAATGTTGGATGTTGTGTATGACTGGATGAGTAAACAGCTTGTTTAGTGATCGGATAGCTTGTGGAAAGAAATTCTTAATGGATAATGTATGATAAATATTACTTTCAGATCGATGAGTTTGAGCCAAAATGATATTCTAACAGTTGAGTCGATGAAGTTGATGGCAAGCAAAACTCAACTGATGTATTACCTCAGGTGACACAGCAACACGCTAATTCTGTCTCGTTACAAACATTTGCGTTACCGTACCGAAACCTTGAATTAGAACGCCTTTACAAGCAGTTACGCCTAGTCACATCCGATACCAATCTGAAATTATCTTAAAATTTTTACATGTTTATCATTATTTTATTCTTGGCGTTGTTATTTATAAAATTCAATCTCATGCTCTAGTCAGACTGAATACTTCTCTAAATCTCTTGGGGTATTTAGATTGACCTATTCTCCTAAATTATGTTTCTTCCTCTAGTCAGACTGACCAGTTCTCTTAAATTCTGTCTCGTGCCATAGTAGGATTGACCAATTCTCTAAAACTATGCCCCTTGCACTAGTCAGACTGACCAGTTCTCTTAAATTCTGTCTGGTGCCTTAGTAGGACTGACCAATTCTCCGAATGAAAAATGTATGAACCATGATCCACTGACTCTCTAACTCTCAAATCAACCCGCCGGGGCCCGGCCAGCATCGACCCCCCCCCCCACCCCAGGCAATTGGACGAACCAATCAAAAAGTAATATGGACCCGGTCTTCCCCTTCTCGGCCTGGTCCACCGCTATTTCTTCTTGCTGTGATTTTCTTCCATCCCGGCCCTGAAACCCAACGCTTTTGGGAATACACTTTGCGACATTGTAAAGGGAAATCATTGCACTGACTTATAGCCGCATTAATTGGATTGCTGCCCTTTACACGCGCGCGCGCGCGAAAATGAAGGGGAAAGAATCCATATCGCTCATCGTTGCTCATCCTTGAAACTACGTGTTTTATTCTGTTTCTTTGCCTACGTGTACGCATTCTATCAAAGCTCAGCTCTGTTTTCATATCAATTTAATCTCATTTTGATGGGTTTAAAAAAAAAAACAACGTCTTGTTCGCCTTCGCTGAGCCGGTTGATTGCTTCTAATGCAGTGGTTCTCAACCTGTAGGTCGCGACCCCTTGGAGGGTTGAATGACCCTTGCGCAGGGGTCGCCTAAGACCGATGGAAAACATATTAATGAAGTAACAAAGAATATAATTTTATGGTTTGGTTGGTTGGGGGGGGGGGTCAGCACAACATGAGGAACTGTATTAAAGGGTCACGACATTAGGAAGGTTGAGAATAATAGATTAAAGAAGTAAGAAAGAATATAATTTTATGGTTTGGTTGGTTGGGGGGGGGGGGGTCAGCACAACATGAGGAACTGTATTAAAGGGTCACGACATTAGGAAGGTTGAGAACCACTGTTCTAGTGCCATCTCAGACTCGGTGCGAAGAGGAAATAATTTTAAAAAAATAATATGCCTTAACCGGGTGCAGTTTTGTGTTACACCTGGTCCGGGTGTTTTTTTTAATAAAATACCAGGTCATTCCGAGTGTTAAAAGAAAAGATTGAACGTCTCCTTTCCTATCAACAATACTTCTACAGGCAGTCCTACACCTGGCGATTATCATTGATTAATATATAAAGGAATGACAAAAATTTAACATTTTTTACCGGAGTTCAACCGCCACGCATAACACTCGCTGCGTGACCAGTAACTGTATTTTTTCCCCTCAGTCCTGTTAATAAAAAACATTTTGAGAAGGGAGATGGTCGGTTGTGAAGAGAAAGCAGGATACACCAGAACAAAACAAGTATGTATATATATATCAGAGATACTCAGATTATTAGTTTTAAAAAAAAAATATATTATTGATATATTTGAATTCGGAACGGCAGTTAAGATCAAGATGTAAGCAATCCTTATCTTAAATGCATTAATGTCTCTTTCCGAGAAATACATTTCGGGAAACCCCGATATAATAAATATACATTTCGGGAAACCCCGATATAATAAATAATAAGCTTTTCAAATTATTTAAGCCTTATTTTTTTTAAAAATTAAATTTCTCTTGATTTTCATTTGGAAAATAATATATTTCATAGCTTCAATTAGAAAAAAAAAAAAAAAAAAAAAAAAAAAAAAAAAAAAAAAAAAAAAAAAAAAAAAAAAAAAAAAAAAAAAAATAAAAAAAAAAAAAAAAAAAAAAAAAAAAAAAAAAAAAAAAAGAAAAAAAGAAAAAGAAAAAGAAAGAAAGAAAGAAAGATAAAATATTTATTTTACGGCCGGGCTCACCAACGTGTAACCGTTAAGCAAACAAACAAAAACAAACAAAACTGGACCAGCCAGTCAGCCTGTTACATGCAGACCTTCAAAGAACAGGCATAAAACTTATTTAGCAGATACATTTGTTTTCAATGGGTGATTCACAGATTCGGCTCTTCTAAGTCGTTTACTCGGCCATGGCGTCATACAATGGGGTACGTCCAAAGTTTTGTTTTAACGGAGTTGCTTACCCGTGGTTGCCGCCTACTTTTTTTGTCCGATTTCAGTTAGTTCCAAATTCATGTTTGGTGTCTTTCTAAACTCGTTTCTAAATTCGATTAAGGCTAATCAAAACAGACCTGACAGTACAGTTTTTTTGAAATAAAATTTATACTTTTTTCCTCTGAATAATTTTTCTCTCAATGCACGGTCTCGTCAACCAATCTATGTTGACTTAGCCAAAAAAACTTGACAACCACAAAATGATATGAAAGCGGAAATGATATGAACCGACCCATTTTGGCTTTTTTTTTCTTTCTCTTCGAAAATAAATAAATCTTTTATGGCGTGGTCTTAGCCCAAAGGCGTATGTGTCAAACTATTTGTAGACCAATTTTTTGGGTGTATGACCATCAAAATGCCCCGATACAGTGCCATAACATCATCAAAGACCTAATGTTGTAAGCTATCGTAGATTTTTTACGTTCTTCTGACATTCATATATTATAAGAATTTCCATCTAGATATTTTTAACTTCTGATTTTTTTATTTTAAAAAAAGCAAATTTTCAATGCGGAATCGAACGTTATCTGACGTCACTTGTCGTCGCGCGGCTCTCGGATATTTAAGGGACCCAAAGTTTTTTTGTTTTGTTTTTTTTTTTTGAAAAAAAATCATATAATGAAACCTGGAAATAACGAGAGAAAAAAGGGGCCGAAGCAAAAGCGTTGTTTCATTTTTAAGTGGTGCTATTTGCAGGTTTAGCCAGTGTTCAAAAAGTCGTTCTTTGCCTGGGGGCAAGTTGCGCAAATGCCAGGGAAAGCGTACTTCAAGATTCGTTATTTCCAGGTTTCAATGTATCAACTTTGAATGCATGGGACATACACAAAAAAATGTCACGGGGGCCTCCAAAAGTCCGCGACGGCTCTGAACGAGACTGTCCCCTCCGACCCTAGACAAAACTCATTTTTTAAAAAAAAAATAGCATCTCCTGGCAGCACATTAAAAATCAATACTCTCTTGACTCCCTTTTTTTTTCCCCCTCCAGAATGCGACATAAATTCAGAACGCCATTTTCTTTCTTACTCAAACTGCGCATCATTGCGTGAAGCTATTTTTAGACGAAATGGGGGGCGGGGCTAATGCGAAGAACGCCATGTTTAATGACGTGTGTAACAGCGATTTAAACTTAAAAAGTATTTCTTCAAGCAGATCAAATGTGCATCAGCGAGGTCATCGTGAGATGTGAAGTGAAACACCCAACCCTTCACGACGCCCCCCCCCCCACACCCCCTTCGACATTAAATCTGTTTTGAAAAATGCAAAAGTTAAATGTATTGAAAGTAATGTGTGCGTGACTTGGAAATGATCTGTAAAATAATTTTAGGCACCAAAATGTGGCAATAATAATATTAATAGTTTTTCGTCTGTATTCTTTTACTTCCTGTAATCTTGGTTTTGAATAATCCAACTTGAGGCAATAACAAATGGCAATGCACTTCAGTTTTTAACGTAAAATTGTTTATATTTCTCTTCACCGTTCCTCATCTCGCATAACTTCAGTAAGTTTCATTAAAATAAAAATGCGAAAGAATGCAGTTACGACATTAAAACAACAACTCATCGGGGAGCAATCCGGGCTCGTGGTCCTTGGTTCAGGCCCAAAGTTGATATGGAACAAAAATACATCTAAAAAACATTATTTAGTAATCCAGATGTCAATGGTGCTCTTGGATTATTTTGGTTACTAATTTGGTATTGGTAACTTTATGGATTTGTGCAGTCTCTCCTCACTCACACACCAGAAAGTAGAACCAAGTCGGTGTGAAAACATGTTTATTCCAACAATGAAATCCCGCTGACAACTTCAGCAATACCCTACCCCCCCCACACATACATTACTAACCCGAACCCCCCCCCAACTTTCGCCGCACCCAACCCTCATACTCCGCCCCCACCCCCCCTCCCCCTGCCCCCCCCCCCCTACCCTCAGACCTTCCATTCGTCCACTTGTGGCCCAAGTCGAAATTATACCGGGGCCGTGTTATTTGGTATTACCATCTTAGGGCGTCCATCTATACCCACCCCCCACTTCCCATGCTGCGTGTCTCGGAACAAGAAGGGGAGATTATTAATAAAGCCAGCCCGAGTTGTCCGCCCCGGCCCGGGCCCCGGCCAGAGATACTTATTTTCAGGCACGTGGAGAAATGGCATCAATATTTTAACCACGCTGGCCACGAGAAGATGACCCTCATTTTTCTGGACTAGAGAACCGAGTGGCGAGTGGCAATATTCCTACGCGTTGTTTCTCCTGAATTGGACACCTCCATGGCCAGACGTAATAAAGGGCCCCGGACAGTGGTTCCCGGAAAGTGGTTTTTAGCCATAGAGGTCAACGCATTATTAAAAAAAAAACAGGATGTATATTATGATAGCAGAGACGCATTTAAGATGTAATACATCGGCACTTGTGACACAGAACACATTTTTTTTTAATGTACACTCAAACTCGGTACACACAAGAGATATAAACATACTTGGTGCTGCACTAACATGATTGTTAGACTACACACATCCTCGGTACACACACCCCAGGTAAGCACACCCCAGGTACGCACACCCCAGGTACACACAACATCCGAATACACCCCAGGTATTCACACCTTAGGTACGCACACCCCAGGTACATACATCCTCGTTACACACCCCAGGTACTCAACCCAGGTACGCACAACCCCAGGTACTCACGCCCCAGGTACGCACTCCCCACATTCGCACACCTCAGGTACACACAAAGGGGTCTAAATCAACATTAAAATGCGATGTGTGTTAAGATATCGCCCTAGACGGGCCTCTTCTAGCACGCTTCTGTGTGCGCCACTTTTGGCACACCTCTTTGTGGGCCACTGTCGACACACCTCTTTGTGGGCCACTGTCGGCACACCCCTTTGTGGGCCACTGTCGGCACACCTCTGTGTCTATTCAGCCTAGAAAATGCCATGAAAGTATATTTAGGGAGGATGTGTCGAAGGCATCGCCCTCGTGCCTTAACAGTCACGCAGAAGGGTCAGCGACGCCTTGTTGCCCACGGACACAAGGCTGAGGACCCCTGAGCCACAACACTCCCTTGACCCGAAATGAAAGAAAAGGGAGACAACCGTAAGAAACATAACAAGAAAACTCATAAAGACAAAAAAGGGGGTGTGGCGGCTTAGGAAAAAAAAAAAGGTTGGGTTGGGGGGGGGGGGGTTATTGGGCATAAAAAAAACGTGTCTATGAAGGGGGAAAATAACGTATTTCTTTTCTCTCCTGAGAGACCCACACAAGAAAAAAAAAACAGCCAACTTGCTGGGATAATTCTTTTAGATGTTTGATTGTTTCCGACCAAAGAGTTATGTCCCCGCGTGATGAAAGAGGGAGATAGATTGCGGACACTGACACATACATTGGCCGGTCTGATTTTGGTGGGAACTTGTCTAAAGGCAGTCGAATGGCCGGTCGGACCGGTAAATTAAAGATAACGGGGGGAGGGGGGGGGGAGACGTAAGTGTTCTGTCTATTAGAGCGTCTATGTCACGTGATTACGTTTTATTGCCCCGGCAAGCAGACTTTAGACGTGTGACTTCATATGGCCCGTGAACTTTTGCCAGTGAAGTAAACAAAAAAAAAAAAATAATAATAAAAATTCCCCTCAAAAATAAATTTTGTATTGCATTTATAATGAATCATTTATTTAATTCAAATCCGTAAAAAGCTTGTTGACCTTGTAGCCCCCCGAATTCTGGATACCCCGATGAAGTAAAAAAAAAAACTGAATCAAATACATACATACACATATATAGATATATATATATATATATATATATATAGGTAGGCTGCCAATTGAGATATCAAGTAAACAAAAACTCCCAAAATATTCAAAAAAAACACACAAATAAAGCATATATATATATATATAGATGATCTAATAAAAAAAAAAACAAAATAAAAAACATACATACACATATATATATATATATATATATATATATATATATAGGTAGGCTGCCAATTGGGATATCAAGTAAACAAAGACTCCCAACATATTCAGAAAATACACCCATATAAAGCATATATATATATATATGGATGATCTAAACGCCGATATCGTGGTCGTCCCACCAGAGGCGTAGCGAGGGTGTTTGGCGCGCGGGGACAAGATTCGCGCCCGGGGACAAGATTCATTTTAAAGCGCCCCTTTTGCCATTTTTCAACTCTCACGCCCATTATTTTCCTCAATCAAATAATATCAAAGAACGTTTTGGCGCCCCTAACTAGCTGGCGCCCTGAGACATCTGTCCCCCCCCTGCTTCCCCCTCCCTACGCCTCTGTATCCCACGGGCTATCTCAAACGCAAAAGAGGTGCAGTTGTGGAATGGTCAGACACATGGACTGCCCAAAGTGACAGAAAATATGGGCGTATTTTCGGAATATGTCGGGAGTCTCAGTCTACGTGATATCCCAATTGGCAGCCTACCAATAGAATTGTAAGTAGTTTATTTCAATGCTAGTTATAGCCCGCCAAACATTGGCGACAGCAATGCGTGAACTTCCCATTTACTAAATCTACTTGACAAAACGTGAACTCAACCAATGCACATTTAAGAATCACAATTTTTGCTATACCCCTTCCCCTATGATACGTCCCTGCACACATTTTATTTCATTTCACGCCCATGAAATATATTAATATTCTCATGTCCCAACAGAGGCGTATCGAGGGTGTTTGGCGCCCGTGGACAAGATTCGCGCCCGGGGACAAGATCCATTTTAAAGCGGCCCCTTTTTCTTTTTTTCAACTCTCAAACCCATTATTTTCATCAATAATACAATATCAAAGCACATTTTGGCCCCCCTAACTAGTTGGCGCCCGGGGACATCTGTCCCCCCTGCCCCCACCTCGCTACGCCTCTGTGTCCCAACCACTTTTAAACCGAATATTTTTACACCATACTTAAATTGAGACGATTTCATTTTCCGAAAAGGAAATATTACGCGCCAAACGCAGTTGCGTTATAAAAAAAAAAAGAAATCTATTAGCGTAGTTTTGGGGAATTATATTTTGTACGCTATTGAAATCATTATTGAACCATACTTTCTTTTAAACATTTAGAATTATTTGTGACATACTCTCAATACTAAATTCGCTGATTAGGAAGCAGCCATTTGGGAAGCAGTCCGCGAGTCACACAAGAAGCGTAATATATAATATAAAAGAGATCAGGACATGGTGACTATTTAATGTGTCTTTGATTTTAAATAGAGCTAATTTCATGTCCTTCAAATGATACAAACTGTGAGTCGCAACATTATTTTCTTTTCCGCTTTTTTTGTTTCATCGCGTCTTAAATTGATTTGTATTTTTTATTATTTTTTTTTTATTGAGGCTACTGCACCAATGGCGTTACCGGCATATATGTTAAGGTGGGTTTGGGAAATCAAAACGGTCTAATGACCGGAAACCGTAACGATATGCCTATAGCTAAACCAGAGGTTTTCCAATTTTTAATGTTGTCGTTCATGGCACACTAACCTTTGCATTGGATTTCCGGGGCACACCAACATACGTGTTGGCAAACATCGCGAGAACCTCGGTCTAGCGCGAAGGCAGCTTGCCTTGACCAATCAGTTGTTTGTAGGCTTACAGTCGTCACTTAAAATCACTTTAACCTCTCAAAAACTGTTATCTTGCCCTTTTTAAAAAAAAAATATTGAAATAAAAGCATTTTAATTTCTTAAACAGCTTAATCAAAATGTCTCAGAAGTTTATCCATATACCATTGTACTCCTCTGACCAACTTAATTACGCCCCTGTTTTTTTTTAGGGGGTCTAGTTTGTTCCGCCCTTTAAACTTATTTGTTCAGGTCATCTGTTGTTGTTGTTTTTGTTTTTTTAAGGAAATAAAATTAAAACTAAATATTTTTATATTTTTATGGTGAGAAAATACAGAAACATTTCAGTATCAAAGTTTTAAAGGTTAAGATAACAAAAAATTATTTTTCGAATTTCGATCACTAAAAAAAAAGAAATCATCATGCAATCATAGGTTAATTAAACCATATTAGTAGTAGTATTATTTTAAAGAAACATCAAGATCAGGGGCGTAGCTACTAGTTATTGCCACCCGGGGCAAGCCAAGCTTCCCCCCCCCCAATCCGCCACTTTCCAATAAACAAACTCTGCAGTTGTCCGAAATTGTGGCACCGCTGAATATAAAGGAAAAACGTGCCACTCGAGGCGTGCCGCCTTCTCCGCAACCCCTCCCCCACCCCAGATTCCAACGTCACCGAACGGAACCCTTTTAAACATTGAACGTTTGGTTGGTTTTTTCGTGTGTGACCTAGAGAGTTCTATTTTACGTACCGGTTCATCGTGTGGAGAACATTGAAGCACACCTTACGCGGCCAGGCTGCAGCACTAATTGGGCGCGATGCTGCCGATGCCGCCGAAAGTGGGGTGTCTTCAGCTTCGGTCGTCATGGTGGACACTTGTGTTTGCCCGCTTGGTTGGCTCTATCATACACTGACAGGTGTTTGTGTTTGTTATAACACCGCAATGGGCTCCCAATTAAAATCATGCTTCACTGCACGTGCCGGTGTATAAGGTATATTGGCTTCGTGACCCTGCGCTCTCTTACTACAACTATACACCCTTCCCCCCCCCCACACACACACACATCACACCCAAACCAACAACAACAGAAATGTAGGGGAAAAATGTAATATATATATATATGCACGTGCCGGTGTATAAGGTATATTGGCTTCGTCACCCCGCGCTCTCTCACTACAACTATCCACCCCCCCCCCCCCCCACACACACACACATCACACCCAAACCAACAACAACAGAAATGTAGGGGAAAAATGTAATATATATATATATATATATATATATGTATAAATATATTAAAAAATAATTTTTTAGCGATGCATAAAAATAAAATAGAAGGAGATTAAGATTTTTTTGTTATTGTTTTTGTATGGAATCCAACTTTTCCTGGTGTAATTCCTGTTTGAGCAATTTTTCTCATTTGGTGAGGTCTGATCAGTTGCTGGAGGCAATAGACACAGGATTTTGTAGCCATTGCGTAGATGATTCCAAGCATGGATGAATCATCCACGGAAACGCCCACAGCTCTCGGTGACGTCACACGCAGTTTCGGTAAGAGCATCTTCTTGGGACGTCATAGGCTCGGGTCAGAGCTATAAATAAATATTATGTAAAGATAAAAGCCGCCAGCAAAATACTTTTATATTTATATATATTTATACATATCTATTGTTTACCTGCTAAAAGTTGTATGGTCTTATGTGATCTATGAAATGCTGCATTTAGGTTAAAGGACACTACATTGAAAAGACAGGCAAAGAATAGTAAGAGATGTTATGGTGAGAACTGGATAAGGCTTTCTTTAGACCGGGAGAATAGGGGCCCAGAATGAAACAAAATAAAAGAAGAAAAAAACAAATAGATTATCGAAACGAAAAAAAAAAAAAAAAAAAAAAAAAAAAAAAGAAAAGAAAAAAAAAAAAAAAAAAGGGGGGGGGGGGGGGGGGGGTGGGGGGGGGGGGGGGGGGGTGGGGGGGGGGGGGGGGGGTGTTTGGCGGGGGAGGGGGTGTTGGTGGGGGTGGTGGGGGGGGGGGGGGGGGGGGGGGGGGGTTGGGGGGGGGGGGGGGGGGGGGGGTGGGGGGGGGAGGGGGTGTTGGGTGGTGTGAAAAAAAAGGTCAGCTTTGGAAATAAAAGAACATGATAACGGCTAATTAACTATCGGCTGGGCACAAAAAGAATCTCACATTTTCGGATAAAGACATCAATTGTCTATCAAGGAGGTGAAATAAGATGATCTTTCGCATGCACGCGGCCCATAAATCTGTATAACTATCATCATTAGGGGGCCGGTTTAGCCGCTCAAATGCCCTGGTTTCATACGCCCTGTGTCAGCCCGCGGTCCGGGTGGTAGAGGGGCTCCGCGGGCGTACAGTCGGTGGGCTTGGAGGGGTGCACGAGACAGGCATGTGTGTGGACCTCATCGTCATGGGGGCTTTTTTATTTTTTTTTATTCATTCTAGAGAGCCTTATTAGTACGTTATTGTTTTTAGATGGTATATTCATTCTTTAAAAAATGCTATTTGTCAGTAGGTCATATTAGGATATTCATTCTATGGCCCATTTGTTAGTAGGTCATATTGGGATATTCATTCTATGGCCCATTTCTCAGTAGGTCATATTGGGATATTCATTCTATGGCCCATTTGTCAGTAGGTCATATTGGGATATTCATTCTATGGCCCATTTGTCAGTAGGTCATATTGGGATATTCATTCTATGGCCCATTTGTCAGTAGGTCATATTGGGATATTCATTATATGGCCCATTTGTCAGTAGGTCATATTGGGATATTCATTCTATGGCCCATGTGTCAGTAGGTCATATTGGGATATTCATTCTATGGCCCATTTGTCAGTATGCATAAAAATAAAATTGAAAGAAATTAAGATTATTTTAATATTTTGTTGTTGTTTCTGTTGTAAGGAGTCCAGATTTCCTTCAATTTTATTTTTAGACATATCTACGTATTATATGGCCTCATTGTCAGTAGGTAATCACACAGATGGTCATATACTGCATCCTGATCTAATTCCAGTCGTCTTGACTAAGTCAGTCTTGTGATTGCAATCAAATAGACAAGGACGAGATAGTGAGGCTGGCGAATTGAGCACAGTTCCCTCACTTTTAATAAAATACAGCTCACGTCAAGGCGACTACCAAGGCCTTTGTCACGTTTCGCATGCGAATGGTGAACAATAGGCCATATTGATATATTCATTCTACGGCCTTATTGTCAGTAGGTCATATTGAGATGGGATATTCCTTCTATAGACTTTTTGTCATTTGGCATTTTTTGAGAGGTTACAAGCTTTCTTTTGTTAGATATATACATAGACCTGTGTACTAAGATCCTCAAGATAGATAAATAAACCTTTGTACTACTATCCTAAAGGCATTCTCTGGCCAAAAAAAAAATAAAAATAAATGATTCTTCATTTGTTAGTGAAAGGTATCAAAAATATTTCACCAGAGGGCTGCAAAACAAATTAAAAAAAACTAAAAATAAAAAATGATTCTTCATTTGTTAGTGAAAGGTTTCAAAAATATTTCACCAGAGGGCTGCAAAACAAATAAAAAAAACTAAAAGTACAAAATCTTGCCCCTTGACTCATATTTGAACGAGTATTTCAACCGAGTTACCCGTGGACATGTACACATGTTAACTGTTTTAGCGTGTGCTCTTTACATCTTGACGGCTATACTTCTTATTATATTAGTTAACCCGCTGTTTCGTGACGTCCTGTGTTTGTTAATTCCTCGAGTCAACATATGACAATGTCATTCATGATTGTTCTACACGGCCACAGTTCTCAATCATCCAATCCACAAACCCCTCGCGCCGACCAGCGATCAGCTTAATCGCCACTTTTAATGTTCAACGTGGACTGGACTCGCACTCCAAGTCAACACAACAGTTGAGTCGAATCCTTAGACTTAGACTTAGACTTAGACTTAGACTTAGACTTAGACTAAGACTTAGACTTAGACTTAGATTTAGACTTAGACTTAGACTTAGACTTAGACTTAGACTTAGACTTAAAAAAAAAAAAAAAAAAAAAAAAAAAAAAAAAAAAAAAAAAAAAAAAAAAAAAAAAGATGTAACTACGTGAAAGATTTACCGGGGCCCCTACTCACCCTGCACAAAAAAAAGAGTGGGGGGGGGAGGGGGGTTCGTTGGCTGATGGAATTTGGTGACATTATAACTCTGCCCTAGTGACAAAAAATAAAAAATAACTGATAGAGACGTTAGCTATTAATTCAATATGGACGTAGAAACAAATAAAAGGTGCTCTTAAACGCAAATATCATTTCGAGAGTCACGAAATAGGACAGAGAATAGAGGTTTGAAAAAAGAGCAGTGGGTCTTAACTTGTCGAGCGCTATGGACATACCCTGAAAATCGTGCATAAAATTGTGGAGTGAAAGCTATTGCCAAACGAGTTGTGTCCGTTCAATCAGTTTGTTTCGTCGTGTGCCTCATGCATTTTTTAAACAAAAAATAATGTATTTCGGACGGGTATCTTAAATTCTAAATCAATGACAGGTGGTCTGAATGCGTGGCTCAGACACGGTCAACACTCACCACGCGTGCTGACCAATGTTTAATGTCTACACTGACTGGGGTTGCGGTAGTTGGGGGGGGGGGGTTGAAGGTCTCCGCCAGGTTTATTAACACAGTTACAAAAAAAAAAAAGTGGGACATGCTCCTCCCCCCCGCCCCCCCCCCCAAACGTCCTGGTTTGTCTCAAGTTCCACTGCCACCCCACCCCCCGGCCACCTCCTGGTCTGTCTTTATTTTCGTTTTGATGGCAACATAAAAGGCAGCACGAGTGCGCACATGCGCACCGAGTATGCAAATGATGAGTATGGTTTTTGATTTTGTCCTTGGTGAATTTGATGAGCGGAGCGAGGAGTAATTATTCCTTCTTCAGTGCGGAAATTTCTTTTTAGTGTGAACTTGAACTGACAGGTAAAGACCGTGAGGTATGGCAGCGGAGGCGACCTCTAGAACTGACAGGTAAAGACCGTGAGGCATGGCAGCGGAGGCGACCTCTAGAACTGACAGGTGAAGACCGTGAGGCATGGCAGCGGAGGCGACCTCTAGAACTGACAGGTGAAGACCGTGAGGTATGGCAGCGGAGGCGACCTCTAGAAATGACAGGTAAAGACCGTGAGGCATGGCAGCGGAGGCGACCTCTAGAACTGACAGGTGAAGACCGTGAGGCATGGCAGCGGAGGCGCTCTCAAGAACTGACAGGTAAAGACCGTGAGGCATGGCAGCGGAGACGCTCTCAAGAACTGACAGGTAAAGACCGTGAGGCGTGGCAGCGGAGGCGACCTCAAGAATTATTTCAACCAAGAAATAACTCCCCCAAACAATGGCGACGGCGGCAAAGAGCGAACTTCCCATCTCATAAAGTTACTTTCATTTTGCAAGCAGCCCAAAAAATGCAGCGTTACAGCCATACATACAGCCATAAATACAGCCATACATACAGCCATAAATACAAACATATATACAGCCATTACATACAAACATACATGCCGAGTTAATTATTAATTGCGATGGCGAAGACATCATTTCTATGTGTTCGTTGCGAGAAATCGGACTTTGTAGTGATGAGTATTATGGCTGTACACTACGTTAATGATGAGGATTATGGCTGGACGCTACGGTAATGATGATTATGGCTGGACGCTACGTTAATGATGAGGATTATGGCTGTACGCTACGGTAATGATGAGTATTATGGCTGGACGCTACGGTAATGATGAGGATTATGGCTGGACGCTACGGTAATGATGAGGATTATTGCTGGCCACTACGGTAATGATGAGGATTATGGCTGGACGCTACGGTAATGCTGAGGATTATTGCTGGACGCTACGTTAATGATGAGGATTATGTCTGGACGCTACAGTAATGATGAGGATTATGGCTGGACACTACGGTAATGATGAGGATTATGACTAGACGCTACGGTAATGATGAGGATTATGGCTGGACGCAACGGTAATGATGAGTATTATAGCTGGACGCTACGGTAATGATGAGGATTAAGGCTGGACGCTACGGTAATGATGAGGATTATGGCTGGACGCTACGGTAATGATGACTATTATGGCTGCACGCTACGGTAATGATGAGGATTATGGCTGGACACTACGGTAATGATGAGGATTATGGCTGCACACTACGGTACGAATTCAATAAACGAAACCGTTTATATAGGAGCCAAAATGATCAATAAATTGATCGTGGGCCCTTAAGATATAGAAGAAGAAGAAGAAGAAACAAGGGGAAACACCTTTGTTCAGAGCTGCATTATTCTCGCGGTGTTTACTTTCAGAGGTCCCCTTGTCGTTCTTTTTAAGTTGGGATTCTACACAGCCCTGGTTATAAAAGACTTAAATGATTATGTTTAAGATAAATTATTATGCTTTTTAGAAAAAAAAATATTGTTCGCCCAACTTCATTTTGCCCCGGTCATTGTTGAAAAAAAATAATTTTTCACCACTCTCATTTCAAAGATCTACGAACATTAGATTGCAATAATAAAAATGAATCAAATAAACCAACAATTGGAAGAAATAATGAAAAAAAGAAAGAAAGAAAGAAAGAAAAAATGACATTTTTTTTTTTAAAAAAAAGAATGACAACTGTGAAATGATCTAGATCTGATATTTGAACTCTCGCCAGTCCTCGGCAATGATGTTCAAATTGTAAGAAGCCCCAAAGGCTAACCTGCACTACGTTCCCCCCCCCCCCCCCCAAACCTCCTCTTAAATTCACGAAACTTTTTTGCTCGTGATCAAACTGGTATTTTCTTGTCAACCCTCTCAACACAACATCGTTCACATCATAACACACACACACATACACTTACTCACACACATACACATGAACAAACTCATGAGCGGTGAACAGTTGCCCGGTCAAGTCTCGAGACTTGCGTGTTTGACCTATATATTCACGTTCCGAAAGATCTAGATCTGAAGGACATCGTGACCTAATGAGACATTGTGGGGAAAACCTATTATTTGGCATTTATTGAATTAACCCTCTTCATGCCGGCTACAAATAATGAGGTCAGTGCTGTTGCAGTTTCAGATCAAAAGAAATGTGTAGTCTGCACGTTGGAAGCGGGTGGGGGGGGGGGGGTTCTCGGGGGATCATACCGGGGCCCGAGCCACCTTTTGTTTTTTTTTTTTCACTTTATAATAAAGATCAATTTATGTTTTAAAGACGGGATCGGAAAAGC
>CAXITT010000766.1:82832-128166 GCA_964033795.1 Lymnaea stagnalis | reverse complement strand
AAAAGCCCCCCCCCTGTAAATTTAATCGATTTTTTTGCCCCCCCCCCTAGAAAGTTTTCTGCGGGCGCCCATGTTGTGAGCTACCTTCAGAGTTCGGGTTTCTCCTGATGTCTCACCATTAATGGTGACGAAAGGTTTGGCCCCTAAAGACGTGTCAATCATAAAGCACTGTGTTTGTCTACAGATATTTGTGTAAAAAAATAAATAACTCAATACATTTTAAAACAAAACTACGGCCAGATAGGGAGTGAGACAGAGTGAGAGAGAAAGTGAGAGAGAGAGCGAGAGAGTGTGAGAGTTTGAGAGAAAGAGTGTGAGAGAGAGAGTGTGTGTGAGAGAGAGCGTGTGAGAGAGAGAGCGTGAGAGAGAGAGAGTGTGAGAGAGAGAGAAAGTTTGAGAGAGAGAGCGTGTGTGAGAGAAAAAGAGTGTGTGAGAGAGATTGAGAGAGAGAAGAGTGCGAGTGAGAAAGAATTTGAGAAAGAGAGAGAGTGTGTGTGAGAGAGAGCGTGTGAGAGAGAGAGCGTGTGAGAGAGAGCGTGTGAGAGAGAGAGCGTGTGAGAGAGAAGTATGGGTGTGAGAGAGTGTGAGAGAGAGAGAGAGTGTGAGTGTGAGAGAGAGAGAGAGAGAGAGAGAGAGAGAGAGACAGAGAGACAGAGAGAATAAGTATGTGAGAGAGAGAGACAGAGAGTGAGAGTTTGAGAGAAAGAGTGGGAGGCACAACACAAAATGTCCTTCGCCGATATTGTATATACATGATTATTTTGGACAGCAAAAAAAAAATCTGAACACATAGGAACTATCACTATCACATAAGCTCGAGCAGCAACACTACGAACAACTGTTGCGAAGAATTGTTCTAATTTACCTGAAAAATTTACAGTTATTTTAAAATGTTGTATAACGGGCACAACAAAATATTATTCAGCAAATTATTTTCGCATTTTTTTGTGTGTCTTCATAGCCCAACTGTTCCTTCCTTAAATTAAAAGAAATACGTGTGGCTATGGTAAAAAAAAAAAATATGCTGTAGAACATCGGTTCTCAACCTGTGGGTCGCGACCCCTTTAGGGGTCATCAGAGGGGTCACCTAAGACCATCTGAAAACACATATAGTCTACAGTTATAAAGTGTCAACGAAAATAATTTTGTGGAAATGGGGGGGGGAGGGGTGGTTGCCACGGCATGAGGACCTGTCGCGGCATTAGAAAGGTTGAGAACCACTGCTCTAGAAGTTATCAGAGGTCAGATAGCAGCCTTTTTTTGTTAACGTCTACAGTGATGTTTCATGGCAATGCATGGAACATGCTAATCTTTTGAAAAGTATAAGAAATAAGATGAGATAAGAATAATCAGATTCTTTTATTAATCCAAACAAATGGAAATGTGTTTTGATTGCATTGTACATTTTGAGCACATAAATAAAACAATTTGAAGACATCTGCATTAAATTATTTCACTATAGCAGCCATTCAGTGAATTCTCTTAGTCATACCAGGGACTTATTAGTTCTCATTTAGTTTTTCGACTCCTGGGGGAGCACGCTGGTAAATTCGTACAGATTGGGGAACAAAAGAATTTGTATATCTTCAGTCCTCGCCCTGAGAAAAAGAGTTCGTACCGAACGGCCCGATCCTAGGTATCTGTGATGAAGAGGGTGGGATGCATCATCCAAAATTTGTGAAGGATGTTTAGTTCGTGTTATGCTCCTAGCTTTCTTGTTTAGCCTGTTCATTCGGCGTTTAATATCAGACGATGAATTCACACACCAGCAGGTAATGCTGAAATTAAGTAGGCTTCCAATAGTTGCACTGTAGAATATGTTAACGACTCGCTTGTTTACGCCCAAATTGTACAGTTTTTTAAAGTAGAAAAGTCGTTGGATGATTTTTTTTTATACATCATTTGTCCGTGCTCATGCCATGTTAGCTTATTATTAATGGTGACACCTAAGTGCTTATATGCCTCTTACTTTCTCTACACTTTGATTATTTTTGTTATTTTTTTTGTGTGTTCAGATCAGTAATGTTCCCCCGTCCGGACATCAACAACCATTTACGTCGTTTTTGAGACGCTGGAGAAAATTTTCATCGCACCAATGAATAAAGCTTGTAACCAAGTGGCGGTATATGCCTTCTCCCTTAGATATTGAGCCAACGATGGTGGTATTATCAGCAAAATTTATGTTTGGAACCGTGTCGCTTGAGCTCTGAATATCATTGGTATATATTGTATACAGAGCGCAACCTTGTGGCACCAGGTGCTTATTTCTCTTGTTAGATATAATTGGTAATTTGTCATTTACCTTGACATAATGTGGGCGATTTATTAAAAAGTTCAGTAAATATAGATTTTTAATCCAATTACTTCGATCTCTGTCCGTCAATGCACGAGTTATGTGGACCTACTGAGGGGCTTGGATAGTACTAGGCTATTTCGCACCCCCATCCCTTTTTTGTCATGGAGAGACGGGGGGGGGGTAGACTCTTCGCCCGCCCCCGGGGAGCACAAACATTTGCTACACCCCATTTATTGAACGTCGTTAGGTATTTGTTTAAAAGTTGAAGAATTTTTAAGGCTGGCAGATGTTGCGTGGGCTAAATCATGACAAAAGGTCGATAACTCTGTTATTATTGTATTCTTCTGAAACAATTAAATTATGTCTCCTTATCCTTTACTTCTTTGACTGAAGTTCTGCCGCCTCTAGAACAGGGGTTCTTAGATTTTTTTGCAAGATCCCACGCCCTGTTCATTTCAAATCATTTCCAGCAACACCCACGACAAAAAAAAATAATTCAAATAATGCTGATTTTATGAGTCTTCCTGCATCCCCTGACATTTTCATCTAGCTAGACTTAGACTGTCCAGAGCCTTAATTGGGTGCAGGCACCCCTGGTTAAGGACCTCTGGTCTAGAAAATGATAGGCCTACTTTTTTTTTTTTTTTTTACTTAGCCAGAAGTCTTATGGGCCAAAGGGCTGAAATAGTTAGGTAATTTTACTGTTCCCATCACCTCCCCAAAATCCCCTCAACATCTCTGGTCTAGAAAATGATAGGACTACTTTTTTTTTTTTTTTTTTACTTAGCCAGAAGTCTTATGGGCCAAAGGGCTGAAATAGTTAGGTAATTTTACTGTTCCCATCACCTCCCCAAAATCCCCTCAACAGCGAGCGGATGATCACTCACAAAGACGTGGGGCCGTAGCAAAACTAGCATGAACAGTTGCCAAATTGATATAAAGTTGAACCATACATCAAATGGAGATTTTAAAGAATAATATTCAATAATATTTTATTCATTAATTTTTAACATATTTTATTGTATATCAAACATCAAAATTACATAAAATTAAATAAAGATGGCCAATACTATTATATTCTGTATCATTTTGAGCGACATATTTTGTTATTTAGACTGACCATTTCGATATTTCAGTACAAAGTAATCTAACAATGGCTATCTTTACGATAAACCACAACTGCAAAATGTAACGTGAATGAATTCCCCCTGCTTTGTAGTTTTCTAACCCAACACCGAAGACTTACAGTTAGACTATATAATAGTAATATGAAGGAACGAATGTTAACGTTCTTAGTCCCACGCTAAAAATTATATTTATAATTTTGTTGATATTTTGACAAAAAGTCAATAGCCTAAAGTGCCTAAACTTAAATGCAATACTAATACTTCGTCTGGGTGGATGCTGTCAAAAACTGCAAAGTAAAGCCTAGCCTATGGCAATATTCAACCAGGAGTAACCACATTCAAAAAAAAAACGGTGAAAAGTGGAAGAAATTACTAAGTATTAACTTAAATAATTAATATTTATTATCTAAGGTTCCAAATATTAATTTAATTAATACTGTCAAGTTAGTTGTATATTTAAATGGTTAGACTACACTCATTACTAGTGTCACTACTCAGTACTCAGCTATTGATATTGATTATATTATAATAATTATACTTTATACTACTACTTTACCTCATCACTAATTATCATGATAATATTTATGATTTATGTGTTGAATTTTATTCAAGTAAACATCAACTGTCAACATGGATATTCATATATGTGGAGGCTGCCTGTCAAAATTCACAGATATATACAAGTTTATCAATCACAAATTGTCATGTAACCTGTCAAGTGCAAGCAGTTTGAAGCAAACAGAAACACTCATCAACGAAGCAAAAGTAATTTCTCAACATATACAGTCAAATAAAACAGCTCCACAAACTTCAAATACAGAAACTTTCCTAGTGGACAAAATCATTTGTGCAAAGCCCAACAGTCAACCACTTGCAGGAGAACCCAAGCAATCTTCCAGCAAAGAAGATGGCCATTCAACAGTATTGATGCCACAGTGCCCAGCCAGAAATGCCTTAGAAGTCACAACATCTAACTTTTCACAATCAATAAAGCAAGACATAAAAGCTAGTTGTAGATCTACTCGAAAGTTTTTTACTGTTGCGGATACTAAATTAAAAGAAAGCAACCCGTCTATGGACATAGAAAAATCTCAACAGAATGTGTTTAGTCACATTAGCCCGAGGAAGAATGTTGATCTTTCAACAGATGATATTTCTGTTTATGTTGTTAGCCCTAAGTCATTTGCTTCCTCTGTTAAAGGGCAATGTGATTTTAGTCCCCAAATGAAGTTTCCAGATAACACAATGGGCAGGATATCATGGGCTGATTCATGTTCCATGTCTCATTTGGGTGGGGAAATTTCCAATGGATATACTGCTGATAGCACCATGGCAGCATCAGTTCATCAAAAATTAGAAAATTCAATGAAGTTGACTTTTACAAATATTGATGCTGGTATGCAAGGACAATGTCGTAATGCTAATGGATCAAAGAACGGTCAGCCACCAATCACAAGCCTGAAATCAAAATTTTCTTTAGATACTGATTCGACTCCCAGTTCTGACAGCTCCACACCCTGCCCAGAGGACTTAGAAGTGGGTCAGATCTCGGCAGCAATGCTAGGGCAAGACAGAAATCAGGGAGAGGTACACAGAACCATAATAGATACAAGTTTAAATGGTAATAATAAATCTGAATCTGAAGTATCTGTAGGTAATGTGGTACAAAACTCTGTCAAGGCAGAAAATCAAAGTTATGATTATGTTCGAGATAAGGCAGCGAGCGCGCCAATCATCAAGAATGAAGTTCAAAATAGGCGCAGAGTTTCCATAGAAAAGCGAGAGCGTCTTCAAGGTGTCTCAGATGACCTCCTTGCTTGTTCTCCTTATTTGGACGCATTCCTAAACGCTAATGGTGCTTCCAACAAAAAAGCCCTTAAAAAGGTATTTACATCTATAAATTTTGTTTGCTACTGTTTTTCTTTAATTTGATAATAATTTTAAAACGGCTAATCCTAGATACGATTGCCACAACTTATTTTCCTGGGAGTGACTTGCCTTTGTTTATTTTTACTAAATTATTTTAGGGATCGATTTAGGGTTCAGGTTAGGCATAGGGATAGATGACTTCACATGATGTGTTAACCAAGATGGCGGCCATTGAGAAAAAATAGTGGCAATCGTATTCAAAATTTACCTTAAAAACAAATTAAGACAATCATATAATTATCAGGGATTTATATTGCTTATTTCAAAATATCTTTATATTTCTATTTTTATTATAACTTGCCTTTTGGAGTTATGTTTGTAAGAATATGTAAATTACTTTTCTTTTACAAATGTGCTATGTTTTTTGTTGTTGTTTTCTTTTGCATTTTTTTAATGTATGTGGATATTACAGTTATATCTATTTTGTTTTTTTAAAGTGACTTTTCTGCAATTTAAACAAATAAATTTAATTTCAACAGCCAATATCTGCCAATCTTCCTCCGCAAATGTGCTACAAAGCTATTTTTACAAGCCCTTCTAGTGCAGGTCACAGGCTTGCTCCAACGCAGACAGAACAATCAACTTACACAGGGAATCCCTCCAGCAAAGAAAATCCCAAAGCAGTGCCACTTCCGTCGCTCTCAAGAACTCAAAAAAGCTCCAAGGCAGTTTTATACAAAAACATTTCAGCATCTGCCAGAATGATGAGTAAACAGGCTGACAGTATAAAACCCCAGCATGGTGCAGCAGGCCCTAAAAAGAAAACGGAAAGAAAAATAGCTTTTGATAAACTTCAAGAAAGTGCATTATCAGTTGAAGCCCCTGATGTAAACTCAAATTCACAGGGAGATAATAAAATTTGCCAAGAGCATTTTGAAACATTGACTGTTCATAAACAGGAAGCCCCTGAGCTATCTTCCCTTACATCAGAAAATGGATCAGTCAAAGCATTGATGGAAGACAGAACCTATAAATCTCTCCCACATTTTGAACTTACTGATTTGAATTCTCTCAGCAGTGCTGTCCAGAAACAAGAAGAAACTCAGTTTCAGAACACAAGCACCAAGAGTTATGAGCTTAAATCAACCGAAGAACCTCAGATGTTTCACATTTTAGGGCTCAATACAGCAAACTCAAAATCAGAATTCAGCATCATGACACAAGGCAGTGATACCATTGAACTGTTTTCACCTATGTCCACAGCCCTGGATGAAAATGCGGTCATTATGGTCTACAAAACAATGGACAACAACATCCACCAAATGGTGGCCAAAAATGTCCAGACCAGCCAGGCTGAAATGCAAAGTCTTCAGTCAGTTGGGATGTACCAGACTTGCAGCTTTTCGGATTCCTCCCATGGTCAAAACCTGATGGCCAACCAGCCTATTCTTAACCAGCAGGACACAGACTCTGATCTATATATCAACATTGTTCCCAGTGACAACACAGACTGCGGAATGCCACAGCTTTTGTTCCAAAACTTTGTGTGCTCTGGTCCCAACCTTTCACAGCTGATTGCCATTTCAGCAGGCAGTTCTGCCTCAGGGAGCTCACCAGGGGTGTTCACGGTCAGTCAGGGTGGCCACGGGGCTGTCGATGGATCATCTGAGGTGGTTGTGCAGAGACTGCTGGATGTGAAGCAGAAACAAGAAGTGCATGTGGAAAAGGAGAAATGTATCATGAGGCCAAGGAAAGCTGCCATGAGTACAAGTGCGGTGCATGCAGTTGAAAAAATTGTCTCGGAAGCAAGGGGCACCAACAGTGGCCAGAAAGGGAAAATTTCAACCCCACCAGCAAGCACGGCAACTGAAGGTAACTTGAACCCAGACCAATGATTTTATTAAATTTATCATATTCCTGATTATCAAGACTTTTTGGGACAGTCTGCTCAACAACAGAGATTTAACCTAATTATTTATCTAGCCTAGAGAGCTATACTAAATGAAAGGTGGTAAAAATTGGTGATATTATAGAAAATTAGTATACCAAATTGGGAAAATAAGATGAACAATATTAAATTAGCAAAAAAAAGCAAAATAATGTCTTTTAGTTGGTCCACTTAAACAAGGGCCCATTCTTTGTCTTTTAGTCAATCCACCTAAACAACTGCCCAGTCTTGGTATTTCAGACCTGACCCCAGAGGCATATAAAGATGATGGGCCAGATGGGAAGAAAAGCAAGTATTTTATATGCAAGTTTGACAAATGCAGGTAAACTGTCACAGCACCATGTGTTGATGATTATAGTTTTCCCATAAGGTTATTTTAGTTCTGAATACATCAATATAAAGATCAGGTATCTCAGCATATAAACACCCTGCACTGGTACATTGAAACAAGCTTTTTAAAAATAAAATTGTTTCAACACTCTAAACTTGTACTTGTACACATATTTGGGGTGGGGATGTGGAGGGGGGCTGGCGGAGCTTGTCATTAGGTTTGGCCCCGGTTAGTGAGTTATCTGCTGGTTATTTTGTCAAGATTTTACAATTTTTTTTCCAATTTTCAATCAGATACACAACAATATTCTACAAAGACTTCCAGAGGCATTACCGCACCCACACCGGTGAGAGGCCCTTTCAGTGCAAAGACTGCGGGAAGACATTCAACAGGTCTGATAAACTCAAGATACACTCAAGATGGCATGCGGGAAGTAAGCCTTTCAAGTGTCATCAATGTAAGTCATTGTGAGGTGGTGGTAAACATTTCTGACTAGGAACACATTTTTAACACAAAGAGGGAAAAAATGTTTGATGGAAACTTTTTTTTTTAAAATATGCAATATCGGTGTGTAATAACCTTATTCTATGTTTCATTTTTGTCTAAAAATCTTATTCTATTCTTAATTTTTATCTAATAATCTTATTCTGTACTTCATTTGTATCTAATAATCTTATTCTGTACTTCATTTGTGTCTAATAATCTTATTCTGTACTTCATTTGTGTCTAATAATCTTATTCTGTACTTCATTTGTGTGACTGATAATGATAACACTGTTTGCAGTCTATCACAATTGGCCACTTTGTCCCATAATTTAAAACACAAAACATTTATCAATGGGAAGTTATATCAGTTGGATGACATGTTGGCAGTTACCTAGCAGATCTCAAAGTGATCTCAGGCGACCCTAATGACGTTAGCTAGCAGATCTCAAAGAGATCTCAGGCGACCCTCATGATGTTAGCTAGCAGACCTCAAAGTGATCTCAGGTGACCCTCATGATGTTAGCTAGCAGATCTCAAAGTGATCTCAGGCGACCCTCATGATGTTAGCTAACAAATTTCAAAATTATCTGAGGTGACCCTCTGGTTGCAGCTAAATTTTGCTGCACATGAAATGGCATCAAAGCCATTCCTTTGATTTAAAAGGTTTTTGTTTTGACAGATAACATTTCTTTTTTTTTTTTTACTCGTTATGAAATAAATGTTTTTAAAGAATAAAAACACACTAACGTATTTATGTGGTTTCAGACTAAAATAGGTTTGATGATAAGCAGCAGTACTTAAAACTGAGCTCACTAAACTCCATCTTAATATTCTGTTCAATTTTTTTTTTTTTTCTAAGTTTGAGGGCCAGCAATCAATTTTGATCATTTTGGCTCCTGGTTTGAATTCAGAATTTGCCTTCTCTTAGATGAGTTGCCGTCCAAGGCTAATGAGTCCCATCCACCCCTGGATGCTTGGGATATTTTGCTTGTCTTGGCTTGGCTTTGGTGGGGATTGAACTCCAGACCACCAGCTATTTGGATTGAGTCAGTTTAGACCACTTTGCTACCCATGCCCATAGATTTAAAATGTGTTAACTTTGTGGTATATTAGAGCTCTGTGGCTACTGATGAAGCCATGTGTTAACTTTGTGGTATATTAGAGCTCTGTGGCTACTGATGAAGACGGAAAAATCAATGTTTGTAGAACAATCCTAGATCTGTGGCTCAAATAGTTTTGAAACTACTGATGAAGATTGAAAGATTGATGTTCGTAAAACAAGCCCAGAGACACTGTGTTTTGATTTTTTATATAAATTTACTTAATAACATGGCTTATCCATTAATTTGTTTACCTAACACCCCAGGTGATTATGCTGCCGTTGAGGGAGGGAGCTTAAAGAAACACATGCGGACTCACACAGACGAGAGGCCTTTTAAGTACGATTAAGTTCTCATAGCCCGCCTCTATAACTTTGATTGCAACAAGTTTTAACTCTGCTGGACCGAATTACAAGTTGGCTTGTCCCAGTGTTTATTGCTTTAAAAAAAAACATTATAATGTGCCATGTTGTTAAATGTAATTAAATCTGGTCTCATTACTTATTGTACATTAAGAATAGTTTTGTGGATTCCAGTTTTGGTGCTGTTTTTTAATTCACCTTTTGAGGTTTGTTTAGTTGAGTTGCATTTGTCTAACGGTCACGCTTACATGTAAATCAGGTGCCAGATCTGCTCCTACGCCAGCCGCAACTCTAGCCAGCTGATTGTTCATCTGCGCACGCACACTGGAGACGCCCCATTCCACTGCACCACCTGTACAGCCAAGTTCAAAATCAATTCTGACCTGAAACGCCACCTGCGTGTCCACACAGGTGAAAAGCCTTTCAAATGTGACCGATGTGACTATAGATCCTCAAATAAAGGTGAGCTTTTATCATTCAGGCCAGATATTCTTAAAATTTTATTTCTTGTTAAACCGACAAAATTTCAGTGACCATTAACCCTGGAAATAAGACTGATCACATAGTTGAGTTTGATCCAGTATCTTTCAATGTTGGCAGTAAAGCTCGGTTAAATTGGAGAGTAACTTTAATTCCCTAAAAGTGTGCTAATGCTGACCAAATTTTCAACCCCAACCCCCAAAATTCTGTTTTGCCTTTTCTTTTCTAGGGGAAGACGCAGGAAATCTGATTTCATGAAATAAAATTCACCGATAACTGCGCTAGATGAGATTCTTTTTTTTTTTAAATATTGTGGGTGCGTTGGGGAATATTTAATTTTATTTTTCTGAAAGAGTTGGTACAAAAAATCTGCGGTGTAAAAGCAGTCGGGTCATTAGAATATTAATGTAGTTCAGGGGTGTGAAAAAAATGTGCGGTTGTGAGCCTTGGTGGAGAGGAGCTCTAATTTGGATTCTTATAAAGTGTATTACTTTAATGCATGTTTTGTCAAATTCTCAGCCCCACCCCCCATTGCTCAATATTACATTTTATGAAGGATTTTAAGGGTTGTTTAATTATGCTGCTAAATGTGATAACTTTCTTTTTTTGTTCGTTTTACATTGCAGTTTTATGCGCAGACTATTTATTGTGCAAGGATGTGGTGGAGCAGGCCAGGGGCCTACATGGGCCACTGATGATGATGATTTATTGTCAATTTATATGTTCAATATTAGGAATAATTTTTTATGATAAAATTTTCCTTGATTTGCTTCAGGAAATTTGAAAACTCATGTGAAGATCAACCACTCTGAGGAAAATGAAATCCATTGCCCCAAATGTGACTTTGTGACATCATCCAAGAAGAGACTGAGAGAGCACGCTAAGCTGCATGACACCAAGCCTTTGGAGCGGTGTAGTCAGTGCGAGTACACGTGCACCAGTCGCAACGCCCTGCGTACGCACACCAGCATACACAACAAGGACAAGCCTTACCACTGCAGCTACTGCTCATATTCCACAAAGCAGGGTGGCAATCTAAAGAAGCATGTTGAAAATCTTCATCTGGATAGGCCGAGGCCATCCAGGCATTCTTCTAATACCAGGTCAGCAACCAGCAACACCACCAGCGGTGGAAGAGTCAAGGCGAATACTGATCGGTGCGAGGAACGCAAGCATCGTGGTAGATCTTTCAGTTGCAGGAGGCTGTTCGAGTGTTCCGATTGTGGCTCCAGTTTTGTCAGGGCGGATTCACTGCGATGTCACATGAAGCAACATAGTCCAGATGCAAGCGAGGTAAGTTATTTGCTGCTTAAACACTGAAGACCTTTTTGTTTTAACATCAGCTTTTGGCCGTTGTAAAGCTTTATGTAACTTCTGCTTATTGGCTTTATAGTTTTTTTTGTGGTGGCTCCCGCTACATTAAAGGGGTAGACTGGGATTCCATCAATGATTTTGTTTACATTATAGAAATTTCATTAAAATGTTTATTGTTTTTATGTTATTTTTTTTTTAAATTTGACAACATGTGCATACATATTTATGTTGTAATTTACTAAGTCCTGCAAAAATAAAGCTTTTTTGAAAACAAAAAACAAAAAAACTTTACATTTATATTAATTTTATATAATTTTAATAAAATTGCATTTTGAAAAAATATTGCAACGCCTTTTACTGAATTTTTCAAATTGGATTTTGTGCAATTCCATCAGCAAATAATGTGATAATGTTTATCAGTTCATTAAGCACAAATACTGAGTTTAAATAATATCACTCTACATTTTTGTTTTCACAGAGCACATGTAAAGAAACTGAGACGCTTGAAGCCCAGCGATGTCAGGCGACTAAAGAATTTACGACCTGCCATCCTGCAACGGACACATCATCTTCATCTGGATATGGCTGCCAGGGCATTCAGCAAATTGTTGCCGCAGCTTCTAGGATTTATGAGGACAATCTGTTTTCAGTCAACATGACTGGGGATGTGGCAGATGAAACTCAGCATTTGTGTGATTCAGCCAGCTTACCGAATCATCCCTCCTTTTCCACACCCTACGGCATTTCTGGATCCTGTGCGAGCGTTGTTGAACCTAAAATAAAAACCAGTCTCGTTCACCAGGAACCTGGGGTTGGGGTGAATTCATCTCCTGCCCAACTGCAAGGTTTGAGTGAAGGAATTAAGAGAACACATCTGCCATGGGAGCATCAATCCTACACTATGTCGGTAAGGGGTGACGAATCAAACAATTCAGCCAGCTTGGTTTCGTCACGCAGGTCTGGAAAGGCTCCAGGGTTAAAAGCAGTTGATCTGAAAAGCACCGCCTCGCACAGTAATCAGGCGAAACCCAAGCAAGCCCCAAGTGTTTCTCACAACAACAAAAATGGAGGCTCTCAGAGCAATGGACCCAAGTGTCAAAAAAGAAAGAAGTGTGACAATTTAACTGGGCCACCTGCATCAAGCGCATCGTTGGTTGTTAGCCCCATATCTGCACCCACCCTTCACTCAAATCAAAGCTACTACCCAGATGTCTTGTTACAGCAGATCATGCCAGGTGTCCACCAGGTCGTGGACCAACTTGAAACAGCTATGGTTGTGACACAGCAGGTATGGAAATACTATTGCTCAATCTTCAATTTTCAGCGTTTCCCATTAATTTTAGAACTGAATCGGTGGTCTCCAGTCTACAGCCAAGTGCTTTAATTTATTCAACATTGAGACATTTTTTAAAATAATGTTATTTGTTTGTGTTATCGATAGATGGAAGAAACTCAAAAATTCAATGAGAATAATTGCTTATGATATTTGTTGAATATTATTGAATTATTTTACAATTCTTGATATTTTAGGTTGGCGATGGACCAGGGACATATAACATACAGTTAATGCCCACTGCTCCCCAAGATGCCAATCAGATGTCAGCCATGACCCAAGTAATGAAACATTTCAATTAATATATTCACTTCATATATTATTAGGGTTGAAATGGGTAAAAAGACTTTGAATTGGTATGCTTGTAATTAGTTTTTGTAGTGTTGTGTTTGTTTTAAATGTGGTAAATTATAGATTTTTTGTTTGTTTGTTGTTTTTTTTTTGTCGACTTTGTACCACGCTTCGAGCCTTGGGGATGAAGCGTGTTTTTGAAATAAACTTTATTATTATTTGGATGAGACACCATCCATATACTTCATTTAAAGCTCTGAGAAGTGTGGGCTTTATTGATATAAATGGTCCCCAAACCAACATATGAGAAAGTCATACGTTTTTGCCTCACTAACAATACTCAAATTAAATAAGATAAAAATGGTCCGCAAACCAACATATGAGAAAGTCATACGTTTTTGCCTCACTAACAATACTCAAATTAAATAAGATAAAAATGGTCCGCAAACCAACATATGAGAAAGTCATACCTTTTTGCCTCACTAACAATACTCAAATTAAATAAGATAAAAATGGTCCGCAAACCAACATATGAGAAAGTCATACCTTTTTGCCTCACTAACAATACTCAAATTAAATAAGATAAAAATGGTCCGCAAACCAACATATGAGAAAGTCATACGTTTTTGCCTCACTAACAATACTCAAATTAAATAAGAAAAAATGGTCAGCAAACCAACATATGAGAAAGTCATACGTTTTTGCCTCACTAACAATACTCAAATTAAATAAGATATAAATGGTCCCCAAACCAACATATGAGAAAGTCATACGTTTTTGCCTCACCAGTTTTCAATACAGCCTGGACCCAATCTACAGTATCAGTCAGCTGCTGCACACATACAAATTGTCCTTCCAGTGGATGCTGTCCTGGAGTCCAGTCAGGTCAGATGGTACTTTACTTATTTATAGCATTATAAATGTTTGTTATTTTTTCCCCCATTTTACCGCCGAATGGAAGTTCAGTAAAACCAGTTAATTTTTTAATTTGTTTTCGGAACAACAGAAGCTTTCAAATTTGTTCCTTTTATCTCACAATGTTTAATTTGAGAAATATACTAGGTTGTGGGGATGATATGTGGGAATAGATTAGTTCTCACATCATTGTCACTTTGCTCTGGGATTGAACATTTACAATTACATCACTTTGCTACGCATGGTAGTCCTGACACATTTAAGTTCTGATGAAAGTACTGTTTTGGGGGTGTAATATCATGACATTTAGTGGTTGCTTACCAGAGAGTAAAATTCACTAGAAATCACGTGGCGCACGAATACAGATCATGAATTATAAAGGCGGGAACTGTTTCTTCCACCATCTTGGTGAGCATGTAAAATTGGAGAGTGATCTTAGAATGTTCCAAGAAGGAGGTTGTATGAATCTATTGTCCACAGACACTCTTAGAATTTGAGTATTGTAATCATATTTTTTATTCAGTGGATGATTACTGATTGTTTATTTCACATTGACCCTGTTGAGTGGAGCTGTACTATACATTTATTCAAGTATTATATGTGAAGTTCTTTGAATTAATAAAGTGATGTGTGTGAAGACCTTGACGTCTTGAGTGAGCAATAATAGATAATCCTGACCCAATGACGAGAAGAAAGGTTTCAATAAGTGTCATAAATGTCAGATTCTACAATGATGTCCAAAGTGTCATCATAAGTGTCAGACTACAATGGTGTCCGAAGTGTCATAAATGTCAGAATCTACAATGGTGTACACAGTGTCATAATGTCAGAATCTACAATATAGTATGAAGTGTCATAAATATCAGAATCTATAATGGTGTCCCAAGTTTACAGGGGGAAAGACTTAGATTGTCTAATCCCATAAGACTCCATCCATCTGACAGACATGATCTAGTCCAGTGGTTCTCAACTTTCTTATTGTCATGACCCTTTAATACAGTTCCTCGTGTTGTGGCGGCCCCCAGCCACAAACAATTTTTCGTTGCTACTTCAGAACTGTAGAGTATATGTGTTTTCCAATGATCTTAGGCGACGCCTGAGAAATGTTCGTTAGACCCCCAAAGGGGTCGCGACCCACTGGTTGAGAAATGCTGATCTGGTGAAGAGAATTATCTTTGCTGGATTTCTTAGTAGAAGTGTGAAAAGACAATAGATCAGCATTATCCCGGGGCTTAATTAATTTTTGTATTTAATTTTGTTAATTGTATGCAGTGATTTTGTTTGGACAAGGTGAACCACTGCTGAACGTACAATTTGTTTCCCTGCAAAAATGTTAAGATTAAAAACTTGTTCAATTTGCAAGGAAGGATGACTGGAATATTCTTACTCTCTTTATCTCCCAGCCTTCTGACCAAGTTGGGAGTCAGATGTTCTCAGAGACACTCAACTTCACAGAATCTCAACTCCTGGACCCAACGGCCCAGCCTGTCATTACCAACAACAGGACCATGGTGGCTGGTCAGCTGACTGCATCACAATGAGTGGATGTTGATTCTCTAGCTTAATAGTAACAGTGACATACATTTCCAAACACACACACGCAGCAATTTTACCGGTACAGCAAGACAGTTTTCAGGTAAATAGACTTCCTGATGGCAGATATGAGGGGAAGGGACATTTGTATGTCCCCACTCCCTAAACATTGCTTTTGTTGCTGTAATTTAATCAATTTAACCCACGAACTGTGGTCGGCTGAAAAAATGGACCGACATTCTTGTTCTGTACTGGTCCTGTGGCGGCAGAAAAAATCGGCCGATAAAAAACACGACCCTATAGCAACTTCCAATCCAATATTTAACTGGAATCATAGCCACTTTCTTTTATTAATAATTAAATCAACTTCCTGGTCTAGCTTTTTCTTGAAAACTTATAAGTACCTTTTAATCTGAATTTTATATCGCTGGTTTTTTTTTTAAAGATAAAATGGCTGGGGTCATTCAGTGCAAGACCTAACAGAAATATTTTTGAAAGCTTTTTAGGAGAGGATTTAAGTGATACTGATAATGATTTTAACATTCCCCATGACGATCTCAGTTGAGATTTTTCTTATCATGAATCCGATACTAGTCTTAGTGATACTGAAGTGGGCCTACTGTTAGACTTCGAGCCAGGCCTGGAGGTTGGGCAAGGAATGGCTGAATTTTAGGCACAGAAGCTACAGATTATAGATCAGAACTAATAAATTTTATAGTTAAACAACCCAAATAGTTCCACAGTTCCATTTTAAATGTTTACTAGTCAATAATAACTATTTTGCCTTAGATTTTGTATGTTGTACTTGGTTTTAGCTGTGGTCCCAGTTTCTTAAATAAATGACCTAAAATTACAAAAATTGCTTTTAGATATTTAATTGTAATCAAAAACTTTGCAAACTATACATTTTCTGAAAGATAAATGAATTGGCTACAACATTTAATTGCCGTTTTAAATGTATCTATAAAAATTAATGATGTTATGAGTACTTGAAAGCAAGACATTTTGTCGATTTTTTTTCTTGAGCACTCCAAGGTCAAGGACACAGCAAAATTTTTTTATGGGGTGGGCAATATGGCCAACTTTATCCCCATCCATTTACCTTTCTAAAAATATATACTTATTGGGGTCTTGGATCAATATTTCTATGTCATTTAATTTAATTTCAAAAGTCACTCAAAAAGCTCTGAAAAGCTCCCACACTACAGAGTAATGCATGCCACAGTTTGTGGGTTAAGCATTAGATAAACTATCATAAACCTGACATTTGTAGTTGATCTTGGTTGCTGAATTCTCAATTTTGTCCACACTGTCTTGTCCTTAATGTTGACAAATGTTTCTATAGTTAGAAAAAATCTTAGGCTCAAGATATGATGACAATTCTCTAGGTACCGGGGTACATGTACATATGTAGGTATAGCTGTAATGCTGTGATAAAGAAATATCCCAATAGTTGGTACTATTGGTATTCTTATAAAGTAACTTTTGTAGATGGGAAGATCATCGCAAATAAACTGAAATTCTTGTTGAAGTTGAAGAGTTTTTTTGTTGATGAACAGTTAATATTTCCTTGCTGCGAGGATGTCTTATCCAGTGTGCTGTGAAGTTCTGAACTTTTGAGGCTAAAGCATGGTTTCCTGTCTAATGATACTGTTGGATGGCGAATAGCCGAGACGTCTGATAATATACTGTCTCAGTTGGTCTCAAAGATTCAGAATGTGATTTTCAACTTCTTTGCGATCCAGTTTGATGAAATGATAGATGTTGCCAACTAAGCCCAACTTTGCATCTACTTAATTAAGATATGCATTTGACAAGCAACTGGAAGATGATTTTTTTTGCTTTTCAAAGCTCTCAGTGCCAGAACAACTGCAAAATAAATATTTAACAAAGTGGACAGATTCTTTGAGGTGCATTTTATCAAATGGTGTTTGGCATGTGTACTGACGGCACTCCATACTTGAATGCCATTCTGGTTTTCAAACTTTAGTTAAGCAAAAATCCCCAACCGTTATTGCAGCGGTTCTCAACCTGTGGGTCGCGACCCTTTTAGTACACACTGCCCTTTTCATCGCATGCCTTAATACTTAATGTTGAAAACCATGCATAATGAGTTGAAAAATGCTCTTAGTGAAGTAGTTACAGCGAATGCACACACATCTCTTTTGTTTTCTGAGTTATGAAAAGAAAATTGTTCCATATTTGAAATGCGCTTGTTGCACTCCCACGTGAAATGGCTTTCCAAAAGGAAAAGTTTGAAGGGAGTTTTTGTACTAGAACTATGTGAAGAAATGCAGCAGTTTTCGCAAGACGCTAAACCAGACATGAGCCCAAAATTCTCTGTCAGCTTTGTCCTTGAATTCCATCAACATGGGGCTGCAAGAACAAGAGATCTCAGTGCTTCATTGTCAAGAACAAAAGATCTCAGTGCTTCATTGTCATGAATCAGTGAGACAGATTTCAGTGGTCTGTCTTTAAAGGGACAATTTAATTCAAGAATAGTTTAATTTAAAAAGTGATGGGGGTGCAAAACATGTTTTCCGTTGCCCAATCCTGATAAGAGTTGCACTGGCCAAACCAAAGCCAAACCTAGAAGAACTGGTCACTGCAGAGCAGATGCAGCCATCTTATAAAATGCACATTGAAGACTAAGTTTTGCCACTTTCTGAATAAACAACTGTTTGTCAAAAAATTTTGGTAACAGTTAATTAACAAGGGTCAGTGAGCATTCAAACAAATTGTAAAGAGACCATCACTCAAGAAATCCTTAAAAAGTTTGAGAACCACTGTCTTAAATACCCGGTAATTTATTACATATTTTCATTAAAAAATTATGCATCATTTTTTTTTTTTACAACTTCTGAGTGTTGAACTTGAATTTTACATGTTTAAAAACAAACATTTATAGAAGCCTCATGCATTTTTCTACAATTTGATATATAACAATAACTTAATTCATTTCCCCCACAAATTCATATATAAAATAAAGTTATTAAAGTCATGATTCTAAAATTTATTGACTCCTTAGTAAGCTCACTAGAAATGTAAGGAAAAAAAACAAAAAATTCAAGGAATGAAGAGTTAATATCCTGAGCGATAATGTATACATTCAAATTTAATTTGGTACCCAATGCATCATTTGATTTCTAATGGCGAGATATATCAGTGCTCAAGGGTGGGCCAACTAAAATATTCTAAGTTAAATTTTTTACAAAGTTAAAGGATTTGAATCACATAATGTTAAAGTTTCATTTAACTTTAAATTGCAAATACCTTATTTTTTTATATTTTTTAAAATATGATTTTAGCTCTTCATTCTCTAAAGCAGCGGTTCTCAACCTGTGGGTCGCACGACCCTTTCCCAGGGGTCGCCTAAGACCATCTGAAACACACATGCTATACAGTCACTAAGCAGCAACGAAAATAATTTTGTGGCTGGGGGTCGCCACAACATGAGGAACTGTAATACAGGGTTTCAGCATTAAGAAGGTTGAGAACCACTGCCCTAAAGGGAAAACCTCTGTTCTTCAAAAATAAATTGGGTTTTTTCTATCTCCCAAATCTTGTGCTTGTCCCCAAAATTTAATTTTTTTTGTTGCAGATGGACCCTCCCAACTGACCTGTAAAATGTGGACTGGCAAGATTTTAGAAGTTTAGTTGGTCATTTATGATATTAAAAATTGTTGATGTGATACAATATTTACTGTGCCTTGTGCTTTTAATTCAGGATTTGTGCATTTATTGATCCTTTTGTTTACAAATTTTATCAGATATAATTTATTGGTGCCAAATATTAAAAAATAAATTAGTCAATGAAAACGAAGTGTTTAATTGATTTTTTAATTTTATTCACAATAACATGTAATGAGTTTTCCCTATACAGCTGTTCCATTTGCATGACATGATAAAAGGATCAGATGGCTGAAATAAAATTTATGTGTATTTCATTTCCTTTACAGACAGCCCAGTCATAATTGGAGAAAAAAATATATTTAGTTCGGTGACCAACTTCAACATGCAACTACTCATTAAAATTCTTTTAAGTAATAAAAATATTTGTACGTCTCTCCAAACCTTTCATCCATCAGCAATTAGAAAAAATTAGCTTGATAATGTCTACAACCATAGCTGCAGTTTGTGAATAGACATCTCTTTGATCAAATTTTAAAAGGAGAATTTTATTAATAGTTTCAAGAGTAGACATACAAGACAAAAATGAAAACAAAGAAATGTTTATGAATATGAAAGATATGGGAGCACAAAAGTAAGCAAATGGAACAATTATTATTATAATTGTCGATTTTACATGACATAAAACATGAGTAATTGTCGGACCAGTAATAATAAGAGTCCTAACAGATTGTACGGATAAAAAAAAATAATTTTAAAAAGTAATTCAAAATAAATGGAAGACATCAGTTAAGTCAAGTAACTGAACTGCTTACCTCATGGCAAAATATTATCCTTCATATATACACACTAAACCAGTGGTGAGCAACCTGTCATGCAGAGGGTTACAGGGGAATGATAACTCTTTAGCAAGCCAAATAATAATTATCTAGAAATCGAAGAGAATGAATGGTCAAGTAATTCCTCATTGAAGAATGGCTTTGAAAATTCAAATTGATTTTGAAAATAATAACCCTAGAGGAATAATTTTAAAAGGGCTTTTGATTATAGTTACACAATTTTACAGATATTTTATTTATGAAGGTTATTTTTACTTGCCAGGAAATCATATACAGTTGGCACATTTTACAAAAATATTTATTCAGTTTCTGGATGGTCCTGCAGGCCATAATGTGACCTACAAGTTTTAGGCTGCCCACCTCTACACTATACCAGGATAATTTTTAAATGAGTGACAACAACCATACACATGTACTCATGTTTTTCCACTAATTAACTTACCTTCACATTCATACAAAAAAAAAGCCACATACCGGTACCATGAAAGTGCAGAAGGTACACGTTATATAAATATTAAAACATTGTAAATTAATTATTTTATAAATCTGTTTCATGTTTAAATCTAAGTCGCTCAGAGAATCTTGGTGATTGTGCAGTTGTCAATGGCTTGTCACTTGGTTTTACATTAACTGGTTTATATCTGGAGAACAAAAAATGGGTAAATTAGAAAATCTGAAGCACCACATTGCAAATGTACAGTTTTTGTTATCAAGCATAGTACTACCGATAAAAGTATTACTGGAAATGAACTATTTTAGCAGTTATGAAAAGGAGTATCTTGACAAACGACTTAGGTTGCATATCACGTTCATCTGGTAAATAGGTGTGGATAAACTGTAACGAACATACAGTAAGTTGTTCTTTTTAAATTGGACGTGAAAGTTAGATAAAAAAAGGTAAATGGGGAACAAAATTCCTTTCTCAAAGGGTAATCTTAGACTTTAGCAAAAAAGTAACCGAACAAAAAAAAAAGTGTGTTACCAACAAATAATAAAAGTGAATGTAAGAAAAATAACAAAAAATGAATGTGCCAGAAAAATTTGAAAATAAAATATATAATAAAATATAAAATCACATAAACTGTTTGAAATAAATAATAGACTGTACTTTACAGTCATGTGATCCCAAAACTGGTTGTCACCAAAAAGAAAAAATGTGAGATCAGGTACATTTGGGTAATTGCCAGTATATACTCAAATTAAATTCATTATCAGCAAACATCAGAAATCCAACAAAATACAACATTAAGGGGGCCATGCTGGTCCTAAACTGCCTCTAAATTTTGTGCTGGTCCTCAATCACATGTTGTTCTCAGTATTTTGAATAAGCATGTAGCTGTCATTTGGATCCTCTAATTTGCTTTTGTGCACCTCCACAGAAGGTGACCAACATTTCGGTACCCAGGTATAATACAGAAAAGTGTTGATAATCCAGATTAATTGTAGTTTAACCCCATTTTATTATCAATATATCCTGATTGTTGAATTCCATAACGAACCTGGTGTCTTATAATACTTCAGTAATTTAAAAAAATTAGAAATAAATATATAGCTTGCAAAAACTATTTTATTGGAAAACAAAAGAAAAATTTACCAGTCATAACCTACAAAATATGGCTAGCACTATGTTAAAAATCACAAGTTTTGTACTTTAAATTTTTTATGGAATAAATCTTTTTGATAATGATTTGTGTTTCTTTATGTCAGCCTAACCCCTAGATCAGGGTTCACCAAATTATGGCCCACGGGCCAAATCCGGCCCGTGAAGCCAGTTCAGGCCCGCCCATGGTACTTAAACTTGGTTGATAAAACGTATGAAACATGAGACCTTGTGATAAAATTTAAATTACAATATTATATTTAGAATACTAGGAGATATTCACACATGCTGAGACCTCCTGGCTGCTTTGCGCCTTAATTTACTATTTTCAATTTAAAATAATTGTATCTAGATTTTCTTGTTTATTTAACAGACCCGTTTACTCTCGAACTCCTAAAATCGTCTCAAAATCACACAATACGGTATCTTAATAGTAAATAAATAAACATACAGTATATATAATGAATACAATAACTACTCGCATCGCAGTGCCTAGTGGGATCGAGCTAAGCTGGCGTCAAAAAAAGTTAACTACTAAAAGTAGATGACCACGTTTATAATACATCTGCGGTCACTTTGTTTTGCAGACGTGTATTTGGTATAGATATTAATTTATACTGAGTGGACATACAGATCATATTATCAGTCTCAAACCTGTTTACCCTCAAAATCGTACAATATCATCACAAAATCGTTCAATACATTATCTTAATAGTAAAATGTAAACATACAGAATATATAATGTATGCATCTTAAAATCGTACATTGTACGCCAAAATCCTAAGAGTAAACAGACCTGCAGTCCATCACTGGTAAAAATAAAGTTACTGGAGAAATTTAACGTGGTTAAAACTCGAACTCAGATCAGGATAAAACATGTATTTACATAAGAATTAATTAACAAATGATAATATCACTTTGAAAACATACTAAGTAACGTAAGGTTGTCTTTAGGAAAAGCTGGTTTAAAAAAATTATAAAATAAGCATCAATTTCCATTAAGCCTATTACCACTAATATATTGTCGTCTGATACTACGACAAACTGTAAATGGGTGAAAAAAAAAGTGTGTTGGAAATATAAGGGGACATTGAAAATGGTTTTGGCCGTGGTTGGAACTAACATCCCTTCAACAAGTTCAGTTGTGCGGAGAACAGAAGAACTTGGAGTAAACATAGTGCTACAGATATGCGAGAAAGCTAGGAACTTGCTGTGGTATTCTCTGGCACTGGATGAGTCTACGTATCTCTTACAAATTTTCCTGTTTATTTGTGGTGTCAATTTGGACTTTCAGATAACGGAAGAGTCGGCATCCGTTTGCAGCATGCATGGAATAACTTTTGTCTATGAGCAAACATTTTTAAAAAAGAAGTATGTGAAATCATATTGAATGAGAGGGACTGATAAACATTTAAAAGCAACTCTCTTGATTGGATGCAGCAATTCCAAACCAAACATTGATGATATCTTGAAAGCCAAACGTCAGTTTCACAAATCTCACTAAACATTTTTGCTGCTCAGTTTGTGAGATTCGAATAGATGCACTCTAGGTCTGATGTAACTATCTTTTTGCTAACGTTGCCTTCTTTCATAACTTTTCTGGTAAATATATATGTTGGTTGTCTTTGCTTTTTGTACATTGTACGCCACTCAGGCATGATTAACATGGAATACTAAACTTAGATTTTTGTCTTTTTCCCCAGAGCTTTTATTCTGGCTTGCAAGTATTGTACAGAATGATTATACGGCCCACGCTCGGCATTGTAAGCGTTATCCGGCCCGCCATGAAAAAAAGTTGGTGACCCCTGACCTAGACCAACAAATCCTGCATAAACATGTCTTGTAAATATTTAAGTCACACTTTACTACATGACTTGTGATAGGTTACTGTTGTGATGGCACCACCCATTCAAATGTTTTAGCCATGTCAAGAGATGCCAATGTATACACTTAAAATCACTTTGCCATTCTCATTCCTACAAAAAAATATTAGGTAATGATTTTTTCATCGTTTTGGTGCATGTTACAGAACTACTTCTTCCAAAGTCGGTGCACTACTATCTGGAAATTCTGTCTAGAAACATGATCGTTACTCTTTCAATTACACCCAAGACTTTGTGACATTTACAGTTAACAAACTAGGAGTTATCTATGTAGCTGATATGATTACTGACACAAGTTTTGACAAGAGAAACAAATTTTGACACCTTTCCCCTATATGTTCACAACTTTTAGGTGCATTAGGGGTTAAAAATGTAGTTTGGCACAGTATATCAAAACAAAAATTATTATAGAATTTCAAAATTAAAAATTTTAATACAAAGCAAACAACTAAAATTTAACAGAAATATTTTAATTTGGCTTTGAACTTACTTCTTTACACCTGATGCCTTGTGAACAGCCTCCTGCCTTAACCGGGCAACGGCTTCCATTTGTTCCCGTTCTATTCGCTCTTCTCGTTCTCTTTTAAGGGCCTCAATTTCCGCCTCTCGGGCCTTTATGTGTTGATCAAAGAGCTCTCGCTCAACAGCCCTCTGGTCTGTATTCATTGCAAAACCATTGATCTCTGAAATATTAAAATACCGGGGTTAATTATATCAGTGTGTAAAAAAAAATTTGAAAAAAAAACAACATATATTTCTAGGGAGTTAATGCAATTTAGAAATTTAATTTAAGTACCCCGTAAGATTGTAAAAAAGAAAACTATTGCAGTTATACTGGACTTCAGTTTGCACAGGACAAGGTAAAAGTAAAACAATATCTAAATAATTTTATAAGATTTAACCAAATCATATAAGTAACTTGCAAATTTACCAACCATGAAATAGCCCACATTAATTAAACTCATATTTCTTATTTTTAAAACAAGGTTTGATGAATTCTAATAGTGCTCAAACCTGTCAGTGGCCTAGCAGACTTCTGGACCTGGAAGGGTTCTTTGTGAGTAACTTCATTTGGTCTTGCTTTAAACTGAGCGGCCTCTCTTGCAAGTCTCTCCTCCTCCTCAATCTGCTTAAAAATGGAGGATGCAAATTGGAAATGAGCAGGCTTTAGATTACATGCATAATAAATATACTTGTTAAATTTCATTTTGTTTCTTTCGTTTAAAATTTATAGGGTATAACATACATAACTCATGACCAGAATCCCCAAACTGAAATAAGCATCTAACAATATAATAATAGTTTTAGTAAATAATGAACAGATTTACGCTGAGCTGCCAATTCTACAAAATGAGCAAATAAAATTTAATTTAAAAATAAGGAACTATTGTTATTGTAACAATTGAAATTAAACTAACCTTCGATTTAAACTCTTCTTGATATTTCTGACCCCGCTCATCAACTTCAAGTTGAAAAGGTTCTGGCTGTGTTGGTGGGCGAAGCTGTTTGGGTGGCAATTGATCTGGACTATCGCTAGGCAAGTCCTGAGCATGGAACTCACGAGCCTAAAGGTACAAATAGGATTTAAGTTTATTTTAAGTGCAGGATTATCCAACTACAGCTTGCCAGTCCAGTATTGCCTTCTTTGATAGAATGCAGGAATAGTTTGATCAGATCGGCAACACTTGTAAATTTTTCTAACTGATCTTATATAAGATTACTTAGAATTAATGTAACTTATCTAATATAAGATTACTTAGAACTAATGCAAAATTTCATTAAACCAAAGGTATTTGATGTCAAATTGTTACTTAGATTTCTGTATAGCAATGTTAAGAATATTTAGAGATTCAACTCAATAAGTTAAATTTTTTAAAGAATTTGTAGCTCTACCATACAGAAACTCCTGCCACTTACAAGTGAAAAATTGAGGAACATAAAATCAAATCTTTGAACAACCAATATTTAAGAAGATTAATAAACATAAAAATAAAATGGACACACAGGGAAACAAAAATGAACTGGTGGCAACTGACAAATACAGGGGGAAACAGCTTTTTTATACATCCACACATGTGGCCCTCAATCCTAAATTCAAATCTTCACCATATTCTTAAAATTGGAATGGGCATATTTATTGCAGTGACTGAATGATCACAATTAAGGCAAAAATAGGATAGCAAAAACAGTTTTTTTTTCTTTCCCAAAGGCTGTTCAATGAGAAACTTTGCAATTGTTTTGAAACCGTGGTTTAAAACTCTCAAACGAAGTACTATGTAGTTCAGCCACAAGATTCCCATCTATTGGTCAGAGACAATTCTTGCACTTAACGTTCGTAACTGAAGACAAGGTTGACTCTTATAACATTGTGAACCCAAACATTAAGAGCAATTTTAACATCCCAGATTTCAAGCTTGAAACAGACCTGTTTACCCTCAAACTCTTAAAATCGTACAATATCATCACAAAATCGTTCAATACCTTATATTTAGAGTAAAAAATATGCATACAGTATATATGTTTACACCTCAAAATCGTACATTGTACGCCAAAATCGTAAACAGGTCTGTTGAAAGTACATCGACTTAAAGATGCTGCCAAGTTTCAGAAAGAGGATGTTCTTTGTCGACGTACTGGTCACCATTTTTCCAAGCTAGTATAATGTTTTAAGAAAATCAGGCTTATTTAAATAAGGCAAACTGATTAATTTGACAGCATTCATCAAACTAAAGTAACAGCTGAAACTGAATTTAATTAAACTTTTCAAAATCTGAAAATTGGTCTTCAAAATTGCTGCCCATTAGAAAATAGTATTTTAGAAAATAGTATTTTTCCAATTCAAAGTTGACCTCATCAGGAGTTAATCAGTGCTTATCACATCATTCAATATAACAAAATTTAAGAGAGTAGCAATCCAAAAAGTCAGCTGATTAGTGTTATATTGTTCAGCATTCAATTGATGGTCCAATTTCAGACAATTTCTTTTTTTTTTTAAATAAATCTATTTATGTCTGCAAACCTTTGTTTTTACTGATAGCTTTTTTAACATTAAAATATTTGAACTATTAAAAAGATCAAAATGATTTGAAACTATGCAAAGGTGGAGTCAAACTATGATTCTTAAGACGGTGTTTTCAAGTGTAATGTAGTGTGTGCTGTTCGTGGTTTACAGCAAGCTTAATTTCAGTTTTTAATTTTATTCTTGGCCACAGTTACACATTTTTAATGTCAGATGACTAGAGCTCTTAACTTATTCATACGAATGAAAAATCCTGTTTGAAGATTTCTTGGCTAAATTGAAATAGAGTTAAAAGAATAAGAGGCCAGAGACAGAGCAAAATGTAGAGATCCTAGATGGGGGGCATTGGAGGATGATCGCAACAATGGACAAATAACTGCCCTGGCAACTCAGCATCCAGCTCACTTAGGCAGCTAATTAGCATATATTTAAAAAAAACTTTTATCACAAATAAAACTGGTATTATTGCCATCGCAATAACCAATTATAAAGTCACATCTTTCGTCTTCAATGTAGTACATTGAGTAATAGATCTCGAGTAGCCGTGTGGATGGTACACGTTAACCTTGGACAGCAACTCATCTATCAGAAGGCAAAGTCTGAATTCAAACCTGCAGATGGAGTCCCATAGGCAGATAACATTGAAGGAATGAAAAGTCTGTCAACTCCTCCGAGGCTACTGGCGCCAAGCTATATCATCTACATATGATGTTACCTTGGCTTATCCAGATGCATGGAGAGAGGTGATTTGCTGTCTAGGGAACCAGTTTATCCTCCTCAAGAAAAATCCGTGGCCTTGTCACTTCATCATGCAAAGTCTACTCCATCGTCACATTGTGACGAATGGATGCCAGCAAAAAAGTAGTCTCACAAATCTATTATACGATATAACAATTGTTGGCGTTTCCATGATAAATGTTGATTCATGATCCTTTAAACCATCATCTGTGCTCTACTTGTTTGTCATCGACTTCTCTTTTAAACTTGTTTATGACTTCTATATTTAGGTTCAAATGAACTTGTATTATGTTGATTCAGCATAGAAACATAGAGAAGCAGGTCACAATAATTTGAGTTTATGTTAAACTTTATGACTGTTGTGTGAATGACCCAATTATGAAGGATATGTTTTATACAATTTAAATACCTTCATACATTTGGGGATGTTTTAAAATAAAAATTTGAGTAAATAAACTATATTTTCTTATAGTGCCAGAAAGAGAGATTATTTAAAATGTTCTCCCGCCAATAAAAAGGAAACATATATTTTTAATGTCCATCTAGGTCATCGGTTTATTTACACACCTTTCTTTCCTCCTCATAAACTTGTTGGATTTTCCTTTCTTTTCGTAACATCATTTCTTTACTTCTTTCCTCAACAGTGAAAGGCTCTGGTACAGTGCGTTGATGAGCAAGCTTTGGCTTGAAAGGGACACCAATGAATTTTGGTGGATTTGCCTTCACAGGCATCTTCGGCCCTTCCTATCGAATATATAAAATTATAAAGTCACAATGCATCATAGTTTTAATCAGTTGTAGCAAAATATTTATAATGAAGGTAATCGCTAGGTTCCCAGAAGCCACACAAAATTATTTTTTTTAAATAATTGACAAAGTTAGTCTTTAAACTGACAAAAGAATGATTTTTCTCATAAGGGAAATAAAGACACCCACCTGGATAGTCAGCTCAGGAGGTAATCGAATTCTATTTTTAAGGGCAAAAGCTGGTGATTCTGGGATTGTAATAGGCTGTGGGGCCACAGGTTTCACACCCTGAAAATATATGCACAAACAATATAGATCCATCCAACTTACATAAAAATTGATCACCCTGAAAGCAAATAGTGATTGTTTTGTTTTATTTTAAAAAGATAGCAATATTTTGAATAAGTGTTTAAAAATATCAACACAATATCTCTGCTCTCTCAATATTTCATACGTTCATCAATAAAGCTTACCACAGGGCCTTGCAGGATTTTGGGGTTAAGGGGTCTAGCATGAAATTCATATTTCTCTTCTTCTGCGTCTGCCTCCTTTTGAGAACCTGATTTTTTGTAATGAAAATTAAATTCCTCTGCAACTGTTGTGGATTTTGGTGCAGCTAAAGGCACACCAATTTTAGGTACTTGAAAGATTTTTTGATTGACAGGATGTGCTTTAAACTGTTGTCTGAAATTGAAACAATATCATTGGATATATTAATGACAAGTGATGTTAATTCCTTGCTATTTTGAAATGTATTTCATGTGTTTTATTGCATTAAAAAAAATCTGTATAGGTTTAACTTTTTTTTTTTTTTTTTTTAAACCTCACAATATCATTAAAATGGGTGCAAAATATCCACTCGACAAAATAACAGGGATCTGGACTTTTATCAATAGACCATTTGCTGACCATGCTTAACAATGGGGTCAAGCAAGGGAGAAAATGAATTTCTGTGCAGATCCCATTATCCCATCTGTGCAGATCACATTATCCCAGTCTGTCACTGCTTCAAAAAAAAAAAAGTTCCTGTACTGGTTAAAATGTAACGTGGTTCAAACTCAAAGTCAGATAAGCATACACAAAAAAAAAAATTAAAATAAGATTTAATTAACAAATTAGGGCATCATTTGAAAAAAAACCTAACAAGTAGCTTGAGGTTTATTTTTTAAGAAAGGCATTTTTTTTAAAATTTAAAAATAAGAATCAATATCCAGTATGCATTTTTCCCTTTAACATATTACAGTCTTATAACTACCAAGAACTATAAATAGGTGACAGGAAGAGATGGTATTTCAAAAAAAAATTTAAAAATGCTGTTTTTGAGTGTTCTAAAAATAGATTTCAAAGACTCTCAAATGTGTAGAAATCTAATATTACTGCGCATGAGGAACAGTGAAGAATGCATTATATAGTTTTCTCCATTACATCATACACCTCTGAAGCAAACAAACAAGAGTTTTGGTACGTACGCAAAAGTCAAATTTACTACCCCTCCCCACTGTTACATACATTTTTGTTGGTTTTTTTAAACGGAACCTCCACCCCCTATTTTATAAATGGGTTGCTGCTGCATGCTCACAGGGGCATTGAGAGATATTACAAAGTTTTTATAATTAATTTCCAATTTAATGCAATGTGACATCTAGGGGTTGTGGCGCAAACAGTAACCACCTTGAGTGACTACTCTTTGCAGTTACTAGATGACGCTTAGTGACTGACATAGGTGTTTTATTTATTTTACCCATCAATTTATTTTATTTATGTATACGTATTCACTATTTCAAAGTGTACTTGTAAGAATATAACACAGGAAGCCTGGCATAGGTGAAAGGAAACGAAAATTTTAGCCCAACAAAATATGCGTCACAATGCTCTTTGGACTTGAGGGGGACTAAATATTACTGTAATACCCCTAGTACTTAGTACCATCTAAGTATATCTAGCAAGTTCATTTGTAATACATGGCAACATTATGACGATAATTCCTACAAAACATTCGTGCGAAAGTTGTACAGCATTTGAGAAATAAATATGGTATATTTGGACTTTCCGAGTTTCAGGATGAATATTTAAAATTTTGTAATAATGTGACTATATGCCGAGTGCCGCCCCCCCTCCCCGTAGACAAAATAATATACAACCCCCAACCCCCTCAGTACATAAGCATGGCTCCAGATTTACTAAAATTGTCACTAGAGCAACTACTTCTACGTTAATAAATTATGAAAATACACAAAGCAAAAATATGACCATCACCACTATAATTACGAAAATGTGGCTGTGTTAATTTTAAGACTTAAATATTTAGACCCCCCCCCCCCCTTAATACACCCGTACACAAAATCTCCTAAATCAAGGGCAAGCGCAATAACATTATAGATGGTCCTAGCCAATAGTATTTCTCAGTCCATTCACTGCTGGGTGTAGAAAGAAAGTTAAAACAACCGAAAATGTACTTATTATTTTTTTTTATCTGAAAAACTACTAGAGCGTATATATTTTCAACACAGTCGCTTAAAATTGTAGTCTCAACAGGTCTTAGAGTACAATCGTAAAAGACACCTCAAAATCGTACAACGTAAATGGGTCTGGATTAGTCTTTTATAAAAAAAGTTGGGGAATAATATTCTCCCTTGCCTTTGCTAACACTCAAGGAGAGGAAATCCAGTTTTTCTAAAGTTTATTAAAGATCATGTAGTTAATGATGACTGCTTTCAGTTTTTAAGTAATAGAAATTTTTTTGTTTCATATGTTAAACAAATAGTAGCTATTGTTCAGTTAAAAAAGGGCCATGTAACTCCCCAAAATATGGGTGCAGTGATCTTTCGAGTCAACTGCAAAACATCCACTGTGACAACCCTAAACTAAGGGTGAAACCTTGATAGTTGGTACATTTTACTCTGTACCATCTTTCGAACAAGTCTAATATGTTTAATTTCCTTTTTAAAAAAAACAACTCACTTTTGATGTTCCTCAAATTCTAATTTTTCTTTTTCCTCTTGGGACAATGCATAATTCGGTCTTGATCGACCTCTGGTTGATAATTCTGGTGTTTTTGGAATTGTTGGTTTTGGGGACTGTGATCTTAAACGTTTTTCATCCCCCGAAATATTAGACTTTGAGGCAGAATGGGATCTCCCTCGGCTTCCTGTTGAAAATTTACAAAAGTTAAAAACAACTAATTTATAAAAACGATACTTGCTTTGTCAGTATATAATGTAATTATGAGACTTGTGTGATCATTTAAAAACAGGAGATAAGCGAATTTCAATACAGAATTTTTTTAAATAATCCATATTTTATTAGAGTTACCAATAGGCTGTGACCGAAAGCGATCAGGAGTTTTTTTGTGAAAAGCAGCCACTTTTTCAGCTACAGATTCATATTTCTCCGTCTGATGAAGTTGCGGTGTACTCCTTTGGGTGTGTAGTTTAAAAGGTTGTGTTTTAGTCAAACCATGTATCACTGGTCTTGTGGGTAACTAAAGAAATAAAGAATGCTCACACTGTATTGTATGAAGGGGTTATTTGATGACAAACTGCTGATTATCTGTTATGAAACAAACTCTTGTTAAAAATATAATAATAATTCTACAATTCAAAATTTTATTAAATAAATTATGACCTTTTTCATCATCATCTCATAATTTTTAACTTTATTACTTGCTTTCAAATAACTGACAACATTTATAAGTTAGTAAAAATTACTAGTAAATAAAAACTAACCAGTAAATGTATTAATTAAGTTTATAAAGATAACAATGAAAATAAGTTTTACATTAGAATCTTCAATGATGCAATAATTCATAATTTTAAAGCAGATTTGATTTCAAATTCTTGAGAATTACACTAACAAGCACAATTTCTATTATACACATAGTTGCTGTTATTTATTGTAAAATAAGAGGTTACTAAATGTTCACTTTGTGTTGTTTAAACAATTAAAATAGTTCACCTATTCTTATTGTGGAAAATGAGAGGAAGACCAAAGAATACATGAAGACGCGAGCTAGAGGCAGACACGCAAAATATGGGATACACCTGGAAGCAACCGGAAAGGAAAGCACAGAACCGTGATGAATGGAAAATTCTTGTGGACGGCTTATGCCCCAGAAGGGGTAAAAAGGCACAAGAAGAAGATTCTTTCTAGGCAAAAACACAACTATGTGGAACAAAACAGGAATAAAGATTAGGCAAAGACAACTATGGCAGGCAAATGTTTATAATATGCTGTTAATGATATTTTAAGACAGGAAACTTACTGTTGATGCAGGTAAAGCCTCTCGCAATGATTTTGTAAAATCTTTAACTCGTTGCTCAGTGACTGGGGGATTTACTGTCTTAATCCTCTCATCTGTTTTAAAATGAAAGCCCAAAGGGAGAGTAGATGGTTGGGTTGATCTAACAGGTATGTATCCTTGTGCTGTTAATGCTCTTTTACAAGAATCCTAAAAAGTAAAAAGGTACATTACTTTAAATCAACAACTCAATAAAAATTTTCATTCAAGAAATAAGTGTAACATGTTACCAGTGAATACAATATATATAAATATATATATATAGGTATAAAAAGTTAACAATTCTTAGAACACACCTGTGCAATTTTGCGTGCTTTATCTGCCTCCTTTTGTAATAATGCAATTTTTTCAAGTTCAAGTTCCTCGGAAGTCTTAATTTTATTTAAATTAACTAAAGAACTAGAATGCTCTGACAAATTGCTCTTTGAACTATTCATTGAACTGTTTTGAGGTTTAGCCACCATATTTTTTGTTGCATTCAAGGCAGCTGTCCTTAAACCCTTGTCTCTTAAGCTTTGTGACCTTCTCAGACCATTCAAGCGTTGGCCGGATGATGCTTTCATAGGAGATCTAACATGTTTTCGAGGTGAGCGGCGAATGCCCTTTTGTGCAGAGCCTGATACTTTCTTATCAGTAACAGAGGAAGACCTTTGTCGTCGTTTGTTAGGGGATGCTGAAACATAGTCAGAAATGGGTAATGAAATTTGACTTTGAGTATTGGCAGACTTCAGTCTTGTATTTGCTGCTGGTGAATCCAAAAGGTCTTGATGGGCTCTTGGTGATTTTGTTACTGCATCTGATTGAGGTTCATCTGGTGGGCTATCGTCATGTTGTGAAGGATCTGCTGCAGACTGATCATAATCTGATAATTTTTTACGTTTCTGAGGTGAGGGGCACCTTTTAAACAAAGAAGAAAAAAGTAAAAATATATTAATATATAATATTATTTTTATAGAGAAATTCAGATTAAAAGTCAATAGAGCAATCACTAAAACCATGTACAGGAAAAAAGAAACTTACACTGAACTAGTCTGAGCTGCATGAGTTTCTGATACAAGCATTCTTGTGGGCTGTGCCCTTTGTCTGAGGAATTGAAATTAAATAATTTTATGATACAGCATTTTGTGAATATGTAGTTTACATGTGAGAATGTCAGAGAAAGTTTAAAACCTTTTCATTAGTAAAAAAAATAGTCATGTAAAAATGTTTTAATCAGCTGTACTCTTTAAACATAGGTAGTTAATAGGGAAAATTGATGCTACTCTGAATGATTAAACTTAATGCCATATAGTGTCTACCTAATAAATAAAGAATTATTTTCTTCACTCTCATTTTAAGAGGAATTTAGGGACAGCTTAAAGCAGGCAAGAAAAAATTACTTACAAAGGAAAGAGGAGGGGGGTGTATGTAACCCACTGCCCAGCGCCAATTTTTGGTGATGCCCCAGGACAAGTATAAGACACATAATTTTATTTTTCCCCATAAACGAATGGTGACGTAGCTTACAGTTTAAATAAAATCACAATAAAACAATCAGGTCTGAGAACTATAGCTTTTTAATGTAAGGTACAATCCGTTGACAGAGCCGACAGTACAATCTCTCATACATGCCGCCAACCCGACGCATCCGTTCCACACCACAATCTAAAAGATGTACACATCTCAAGTCCCAGTTCGCCCCCCCCCCCCCCCCCCCCAGTCCCCCCCCCCCCCCCCAGTCACAGGGAACCCGCCCCCTGAGCTGACCATGGGTCAACCCCGGGGCAGGGATGGTTATTCCCGCGTGTAAATAACCAGCATAAAATTTAAGGCTAGTACACAGATGTGTGTTACTTTAAATGACCATGGATGTGTACGTGCTTGAGGTTACCCATAGCAGTCACACTATGACTATGAGAGTGGATTTTCTTATTCCTATCTGTTCCATACTGCCGCATGTAAAATGTTACCCAAAAGCAGTTGCAAATAGTGGCACATTGCCACAAAAGGTTAGTTAATAAGTAAAAGCTGAACTTTCTGTTCTAACATAAGCCATAAAAATATAGGATACATTTTTAGTTTGTATGTACTTAAACTGACCTTGGTGAGCTTTCACTCACATCCATTGGTACTGCTTTGACACCTCCATTAGACAGCACAGGGCCTATGAAGAAGTTATTATACTACTTTAAGTTCTAAAGCAACTTCAAGACTAGAATAACAAGAGCTCAAAGCAACATGTCTATTAGTGTAGTCTAATTACACAGCACAATATTTATTAGGTTTGGACTGCTTAACTTTAATGTTATGAGTAATCAGCTATAATGTCACTTGAATCAGTATTTGCTTAGTATTAGTATTTTTACAATTAATCTGCAAAACAGTCTTTGCTTAAAATATTTTTTTTATGATTGACTTGGTTTATGAAAATGTCCTAAATTGCTGAAATTCGAATCATCTATTTTGTGTAGTCAATTTTAATGAACATTTTCTTTATAAATATTATAAGACTTAAAAGAAAATCCACCCTGTTTTGGTAATAGGGCTCCAATTATGATAACTAAAACGGCTTATGGTCTGGCATTTTTCAACAATTTGGATGAAAATATTTTAATTATGCTAAATTCTTACTTTTCACAAAGTTTTTACAATGCATGCCCAACCGTTACTCATATCATTGTCAGATTTAAACACTTTACACGATTCTTGTAAGTGACATTTAAACCCTATTTCATTCTTCATACTAACTATTATTATAACAGTCAAAGCCAATCATTTTGATACCTCAGTTTGGTACCAGAATTTGACCCAGTATGGGAGTTACTTAACCCATGCAAAATATGTGCTAACCAGTTAGCATACAGCAATATGCAGTCTGCACTTACGCAAACTTGTTAACTGATATTAGAAAATCATTGTTTATTTAACATCATTTGTATATGAAAATTTATTGTCCCTTCTAGTTGACATTTATTAAATGGACATAAAAACAATACCTGCTCCCTTCAAAATCCGCTGTGGTTTTTCTTGTTTGGGTCTCGTCACACCATTTTCAGCTAAAAAAGAAATTAAAATAATTTAAAGCGACATATGCCATCTGGTAGAGTATTTAGTTTTATCTGCTATGTTGACAAATAATGTTAAGAAATTATAAACCTTCTATTAATAAATTTACAACTATTCCACAAACATAGCATCAAATCTTACAGTTTTAAAATTGTCAGCCATTTTCAATTTTAAACATTTATTATGCAAAAGAAATCAAGTACCAATAGGCCTAATAGTAGAAATATATCTTAAATACTTTAATCGTTTAACATACAATTGCACTTAAGTACAAAAATGTACCTGGTTCTATGCCAATATTCCGAAAGTCGTCATCCTCTGTGTCTGGAGGGGGAAAAAAGTAACATTTCAACAGCAGTAGTGAATCGAAATTTACAATTTATTTTAAATGGAATCAGAACACTTTTCAGGTAACAGAACTTTACAACCATGTAATGAAGTAATGTCTGATGCAAAAGTCTGACACAAATGAAAAAAAATGTTTAATTTGTTTTCTTTAAACCTCTTGAGATGGAGCCTTTTGGACTATGTACCTTTCCACAAGCCCTGCCATAACTTTGCAAAAAATTTCTAAAATATTAACTTATTACTTAACAAATTTAAAACATATATTTTTGTAGGGAATTAAATGAACTAATACGACCTTTATGAATCAAAATTAACTCAACATTTATGCAAAGGAGATAACATGGTTTGCATAATGTATGCATATACTAGAATAACGAATCCCCTAGAATAAACACGTCTTACTTGCAGAACTTTGTTAAATTATATGATTGTCATCCTAAATAAATAAGTTATTATTGGGCAAATTATTGGGAAGATTGATCTGCCTTTTGCCTTTTTCCTCATAACAGACCTGTTTACCTTCAAACTATTAAAATCGTACAATATCATCACAAACTTGTTCAATATATTATCTTAATTAGTATAAATATAAACATACAGTATATAATATTATAATACATTATAATAATATGTATAATGTATACACCTTAAAATCGTACATTGTGCGCCAAAATCATGAAAGTAAAAAGGTCTGTCATAATTCATAATAATAACACTGGTAATAACAACCTGGAGCAATTGATCGGCCCAGGCGTCTCAAGAGGGTTATATCATGACATCAAGGGGATGTTAGATTTTGAAATATACCAACTTAAACTACTTTAGATAGCCGTTATGTGTTATGGCAGAAAAAAAACAGCCTATCTATGCCTATGAATAGTCTATACCAGTGTTTCCCAAACTTTTAAGTTTCACGGACCGGTGGACAAGTTTCGAAACAGCACCAGGGACCGGTGCTAGATTTATTAAATACATTTTCTTTCTATTTAAACATCAATATTCATGCTCTCTGGACCGGTAACGTAAGGCTTGCGGACCGGTGCCAGTCCACCGTTTGGGGAACACTGGTCTATACTATACTATAATCATAATGAGATCATCTTTTTTCAAATTTAATATTTAAAATAGTAAAGAACAATCTGCTCAAAGCCTTTGCTTAATCTAATTTTAGGTTTGAGTTAACTATGTGAAAGTTGTCAGTCATTAAATTCATTGTCTAACTTTAGTATTTAAAGTTTCAAACTCAAACATCTGGAAAATCTTAATGAAGGACTAACCTATGTGGTCTTGGTTTAAAACTTTATTGCCATAGCCATAGCCATAGTGCCCATAGCTAAAAAATCCACTTTAGTTTTAGTGTTAATACTTATTTATGACAATAGTCAATATTATAACTATAACACACTCAGTAACATACTATGACTATATACTCACACTCACTCCATCATACTCATACATTTATGATTTCCTACATATGATTTTATACATTTCCTATTTATTAATGACGTAGACGTGATTTTAACACTACCGTACTTTAAAGTTAAAGGCTGCACTCAACTTCAACTAGGTCTAACTTTAACTTGTTTTTGCTCTACCTCTTCACCATTCATTTTCGTGATCACGGTCCATACAATAGCTTTAAGTTGAGTTAGAGATACAAATCTCAATCATGAATCAAGACACTCTTCACTCTCACTGTTCACATTCAGCAAATAATTACTAACAGATTTCCCATCATTACTGGACTGGCACTTTGACAAAACATAAAAATTAATATCTTCGGTATGTGTAATAATTTGTCTCGTAATAAGCGATGTTGTAACAAAGGTTTAATAAAACGTCACATATTGTTGTAAAGCTATAGAGAGTAAACAAAACATTTTTTTTTAAACATCCTTTCCAATTATTATTAGTTGTCACATTTAAATTTAAATGGACTCACGTCGGTCAAACCATGTATCATCATAAAACGTCTGGACGACATCTGGTTGAGTGAAATCAACAAATTGTGGAGCATCGAAATCCCACTTAGACTCCGTAGTCATTTTTTTATTAAGAAAATTTAATTCTAAAAAGTAAACAATAGTTTACAATATATATGTTCATAAGCGGTCGGCCATGGAAATACGAAAATTTAATCTGCCCGCACATATGATTTGACCAATCGTGTGCGTTGAAAAAGGTTGTGAGCAATGCCGAATTTGATTGGATAAAAATGAAACAGTAATACAATTAATTTATTGCGACAAAAAAAAAAATCAATATTTTGTATAATTGTTTAACTTAAACTTAAAGATTTGATGTATTGGTTAATATTTTTTAATTTATTTGCCAAAAACTATTTTATAGAAAGATATTCATATTGTTCTTGCTTTTTAGTCTATTTGATCTGCTGTACTAAAAGTGATCGGTTGCTAAGTGATTAAAAATGTATACCATTGTACTAGAATATATGACCCGATACTTCTGGATTATTAATCGTAGGCATTTTGCGATAATGTCTGCATGCTATTGTGAAGTCTCAACACCTCAAAACCAAACACAAAAATCGTATATAACTGAAACAGGTTTTGATGCATACTAATTTTTTTTTTTTTTTTTTTTTTTTTTTTTTTTTTTTTTGTAAATACCGAAACGAAAATATTCAATGTCCGTGAAAGTGAAATATATATTTAGGATACAGTATATGGAAATAATTTATTTTAAAAATAAGTATCTAGGTAAGATGTTTACGTTTCTAACATAATTTAATTTTTAGAAGTATTTATCCTCTATGTAATAATGACCTACCCTATCCCTACTAAATTTTTTGTTTTCTAAAAATAGTTTAAAGTTGTCCATAAATTTACAACAAAAATATAGATACCATTTTAAATATTTTATACAACGGAATTTGATATATTGATATCCTCTTTGAAAATGTAACCAAACTTTTCCATCTCTTATCTAATATATTATGGGAAAATCGTAAAACATAGAATTCTTGTATCTAAAGAGAAATGTCTGAACCCATTTTCACGACTGTAACAGCCTTAGTTAAGAGTTTAAAAAAAAACTTAGTCTCATAAAATTTTACACCCACTTTTCTATGAACATCACTTTTAAATAAGTGGAAACAAAAATATATTATCATATATTGAAAGAATATTTTAACCCATCTTTGCTCACACCCATGATTTTAAAGGGAAAAAAATATGACTGTATTTTTAAGCTTAAAATTTGTACATGCGTAAAATGATTGGGCTTTGAGACTTTGTTTTTTTTTTTTTTTTGAAGCATCAGTATACGTACGTAAATATACCCATGGTTTGTCAATGCCCCTGAACTATATTTTCTTGATTGGTAGGCGTATAACTTTTGTATTTTTAAGCTTAAAATTTGTACATGCGTAAAATGATTGGGCTTTGAGACTTTGTTTTTTTTTTTTTTTTTGAAGCATCAGTATACGTACGTAAATATACCCATGGTTTGTCAATGCCCCTGAACTATATTTCCTTGATTGGTAGGCGTATAACTTATAACATATAATTATTTTTGTAAATGAAATGTAGCACCACTTTTTAGCGACTGTAATATCATTGGATTTAAAGATATTGGCATCCACATAAAAATTTACACACACTATTTCCTCTGTTATGTGTTTACAGAAGGTTAATTATTAATCAAATTCACTCCTTCATTCTTAAGCGTATCTTGTGCTAACCGAACTGGTGCAAAATTAGTGTAACAAACACCACCACCCCCCCCCCCCAAACAACATGAAATCATACTTTTGATGATAGCCCCAACGTATCCACACATTTTTTGCACGCCCCTGAAAATTATTAAAATTATAAAGCCCTAGCACCCTTTTATTGCGCATTGTTTTAACCTTCTTAAAATTGTTCTATGCATAATGGAATTTAGTCAAAATGGAACCGGAAACGCATCGCCGCTATTCGGACCCGGGTCCCATTAGATTCAAGCTATTCGGATGTCATTTGTGATCATATATTTTAGTTAAACTGAAGAATTAAGTTTACAAAAATATAGTCATTTCAATTATCTTTTATTTGATACCAAATTTAGTCTTATAACCAAACAATAATATTTTATTTTAAATTTTAATCCCAACCTCTCACTTCGCGGACCAGGGTCCGAATAGCCACTTCGTTTTTTTTTAAATACAAAGCTAAAATGTATTTTTATTAAATTTATTTTTTCAAGTGTTGTCACACGCGGTAATGAGATCAAGGAAATTTAAAGCTTGTGATTTGTGAGTTTCAGTTAAGTTTTTATAAGATTATTATTTTTTGTTTTCTTTGAGTTCAATGAAAAAGTTTTTATATTGCTTGTAGACACTTGGATAATATAAATTAAAAATTTATTTCGCAATATTAAAGATGCAATAAAAAAAAAACAATAGATGTTTGGGTTTTAACGTTGTTATTTCAATTTATTTCTAATTTGTAATAATAATAATTAAACATATAATTAAATATAAGCTGCTGAATTGTATTGTTATCATATTTAACTTTATTCGACTTCTGTGAAAAAATAGAAAACACCTATCATTGTTTGTAAGCGTCCAAATTTATTTATATGAATTAGTTTGTTAGTGTTATTTGGATATCTTAGTGTCCTTAGCTAATAATGATAATTTAAAAAAAATATCATTGTTGTTAAGCATCTAAATGTATTTAAATTGATTAGATTTTTTTAACGTTGCATTGTCACCTTAGTCCATTTTTACACAATTATAATAAATTAATAATATAATTGTCAAATCTAGTATGTTACAATAGTATTTATTCCCCTTTTAAAAATAAAATAATTCTAAAATAATATTTGTCAGAATCAGCCATGATATGTTTTAAGCACTTAAATGTTTTTAGTTTTCACTATCTACATTATATCTAACTTAAGATATTTTTAAAACCTTACCAACAAAAAATAAAATGAGAAGCCACAAAACAAAACTTTCACGTGTTAGATTTTGTTAACCACCATTTACATTTTATATTTTAAAAGTTTTCTTATTCATTTTCTAGTAGTAAAATCGTACTAATTGTACTTAATACACCTGCTTTTATACTTAGTAGAGACATAAGTTGTTGGGTTAGTTTATTGTATGTTAGTCTCACCAGAGTTTAATTTTTCATGAATGTGTCATACTTGTTAAAGCCAGCAATCAGGGACGTCATTTGGGTGGGGCGATGTGGTGCATTTTGCCCCCCCCCCCCAACCCCTTGAAAAAAACCGCAATGACGCCCCTGCCAGCAATAAGAAATTTTAATGATAAATGCTGAGATTTCCCCTTTGTTTCGCTTTCACGAGCCTTAATCACAATTTATTGTATTTATAGGTTTTTGTTATTATTTTTGTATATATTTTTTTTTACCGACAACCTTAAGTTCTTACTGACGTTTACGTACAACCTAAAATTATTACGAGCTTGTACTTTGTACGGACCAACTGTATCATTTACTTATTGACAGTCCATAAAGAAATCCAGCCCCCAGTACATTTTATTTTGTCAAAAATGTGCTGGTAGTGTCACTTTGATAATGGTGTGTGTGTGGGAAGGGGGGATGAGGGTGTTGAAGTTAACAGAGAGTGGGGAGTCTGGTAGGTTTACTGAGACGCCCCCCCCCCAACTCCCCAGGAAACTTTCAATATATTCAAAATTCAGGGATGCGTTTGGCAAAACTTTGAATCATTTATGCATCAATCCACACTTAAAAGGGCAACAGAGAGATACTAGTTGAAAGGAATGTCATCTGTGTTAACCTTTAGTAAGTTCTCCCCTGCACTAAAAATGCCATTCAATTTCAAATAACGAAAAGTTGACATTATGTGACTCAAGTATCGACAGTATCTATAATTTTTATGGGAACTAAAATATTCATATATTTATAGATTTTTAAATGTTTTCTTTTCTTTTTTTGTATATATGTTTGTTTGTTTTTTTTTAAAAATCGAATTGTTCTTTATTTACATTTGTGATGCCAACTTTGTCTTGGTGCCCCAAACACGTGGGTATGTTGTTTAGTCGGTCTGGGCCAGGTCGCAGCACAATCGTTTGGAACGTTCATGAAATGTGCCAAGTACAGTGGCGACGCCATCAAATTTATCATGGCGGTGTCCTTGACAGGTCTTTAAAAAAATTTGGCGGGTCCCAAATAAATGTATTAAAAATAAAATTTATTTATTGAGTAATATTTGTTTATCTTCTAACTTAACCCAAAGTTTACATGCATTGTCAGTTGTCATAATAAATTTATTTGAATGTATCATATTTGTCAATCACGTTTATCTAGAGAATCCACACTCGTGACACTCCACACCATTGACCCATTGACTCCTGATACACTGACACAGGAAAGGCCAATTTCATTTCAAAATAATTCTGCAGTTAGGATACATAAAAATTTACCAGGTCATTTGCCAGGTCCCAAGTTTTTTTTTACCAGATCCTGGGACCCGGCGGGACCTGGTGTAGCGTCGGCACTGGCCAAGTGTAATTGACATAGTGACAAAGAGCAATCCTTTTCAAATACTATGTCTAAAGCCTGTTTATATGATTGTATTTTGAATTGATACTTTATTACAAGAAAACCAAACAGCGGATCGAAACCAAATTTGACATTGTCATAACTTTTGAGCTACACGTGGTTCCTAGTTCCTAGAAAGTTTGGCCAAAATCCCTTCATCGTAAAGTGTAATTTAAAAAGGTTCTTAATTGCATAGCGTAAAGAGTACACAAAAATTATTTTCAAATGACTTGAAAATTCGGCGCTATAAAAAATCTGTTGCGCTCAAGATAGTTATTTTTATATGCTCATTATTAAATAGCCTTTATTACGAACGGTGCACCTTCAAATACGCACTAGGTAATAGTAATAAAAGACAGTTTTCGGTGCGCTTTTAAAGATGGCCTACATAAAATAACGAAACCTCCGACAACTACTGCGATTTAGAGCTATAAAGAAAAGAGCACAGTGAAACACACAGACAGGTGACCATCTACTGCATTCAGGTCTATTTCCGGTCGTCTTGACTAAATCTTGCCATTGAATTAAATAGGAAAGGACGAGAGAGTGAGGCTGACGAATTGAGCAACTCTCCCTCGCTATAAAATACAGCTCAAGTCAAGGGCTACTACTGAGTCGAAAATTTCCCGGGACATCTTCGCTTATAAAGGAAGAACAACAACACATTTAAAAAAAATAATAATTAAAGATGTGTCTCTAGGGCGCAATTTCGGGAGTTCGCCCTGGTGAGATTTATATAAAATGTTTTGTTTTTTTTAAAATTAGTTGTATTTAGGCTTAAATATAAATATATGTATATGATACATATTTAGTTAGCTTTCTTATTAGCTTTGTGTTAAATATAATATATCAAAATATAATTACAAGAGCTTTTATAAACTGGGGTTTTTTAATGGAAAAAAAAACAAAAACAAAACTTTGATTGGTCCTCTATAAAAATTATTTTTGACAGGGCCTTTAAGTGACGTGTACGCTGATAACGCTTTGAACAATTATTTTAATGCGAACCCGAGAGACTCCGGGTATATTGACTAGTACAATATAAGAAAAGCGTTAAAAAAAACAACTGGCCTACCAATGTAGATAATTATATTGAAAAAATTAGGATTACATCAAGCGTAATTATCTATTTACATTAAATGAAGTCTTTGCATGTGTTTATTTATCTCCACTATCACAGGGTGACTGTCACGCCATGGTCAAAGTGCTATACACAGGTACACCACCATCGTGGGGATGTGAAAAGACTAGGTTTGGCGGTCCCCTGCGGCTGATATCACACGTGGGGGAAATGTATGAATGCGAGTGTGTACAAAATAGTCTGTAACTTACATCAACATGGCCCGACGCTTTGGTTTATTGCTGTGTGATGACAGGACACAATTACTATCGGGGTGGGCACTGAGACTGGTGGCGTCGCGGTAAGAAGTTTTGGGGAAGAACAAGGGTGTATATAATATAGCGACACTGAATTTAGCAAATTGACTGACCACCAGTCCACACATGAGGCTTCTCTCGTGAGTGTGTGTAGATTTAGCTTTGGACTGTTTCGTCACAGTATCCCATAGCGAGGTAAGTCTAGGTACGGCTTCTGAATGTAGAAGCTTTATGGTAGTGCGTTTGACCGGTAGCTACGTTAGGTAGACATTTAGTAGTTTGGAAGACTACGGTAAGTAGTTGGCTAGGGCTTAGTGTAGACCACATGGTGAAGGCTTGTTTCTTCATATCGTTCAGTAGTCACCCTTTTATTGTAATCCATACTAGTGAGAGAAATCCCCACGACACGTGACCGTGTTGACGGTGTACGCATGCCGATACAGAGCGACGACGAGACGCAAGGAAGAGCCTAAAGACGGTCCTTGACCATAGAACAGACCCTTACATGGTAGAGAGGCGACAGTCATACAAGAAGTGTAGCGTCTTGCTTGAATCATAAGTCCGATTGCCTGTATTTTATTTCACGTGTGCCTTGCATAATATTTTCTTAGAGTAATTATGTTTATACCACAGCCATTAGTATTAATTCGTAGTATATCTTCTAGGATCACTCTCAACCATATTTCATGCATATGTCATAATGTACTCATTGTATATCGCATATTATTTTACTTCGTATATTAAGGACATAAATTAGCTTTAGTCACTTTAAGTTAAATTGAAGACTTCTTTTGTTGATGGTATTTTTTTGTTTTTCCTTGGGCACATCAAAACAAGGTGGTGTCAGAAGCATTGTAGAATTTAGACCAAGTGGCACTTAGCTTGGGCACATCAAAACTAGGTGGTGTCAGAAGCATTGTAGAATTTAGACCGAAGTGTCACTTAGCATAAGGGAACTCGTGACATCCACCGTGCACGCATTAAAAGACAACTAGCTTGGGGCTAAAAAGAATACAATTCACAACAAAGGTGGAGAAAAATTATTTTTTTCTAAATGTATAACATGGTGACATTGGGGATGGGCTTATCATTTGAAAACGAGGTTTTCGAGCAGGGCTAGAGTTCGAAGCCGGCGCGTACCTGGGGGCGTACCATTTCCTACAGCTCCTGTCTTTACAAATAAATTAACATTTTTGTTTTTAAAAAAGAAATGTTGAATATGTACTTTAAAATTCAAAAATAAAATAATTTATTAAATCAATGCTCTAATACTTGTACCAGCTACGTTGACCCACTCTTCTACCAGCTACGTTGACCCACTCTTCTACCAGCTACGCTGACGCATTCTTCTACCAGCTATGTCGCCCCACTCTTCTAACAACTACCTTGACCCACTCTTCTACAAACTATGTTATCCACTCTTCTACCAGCTATATTGCCCCACTCTTCTACCAGCTACGTTTATCCACTCTTCTACCAACTATGTTGACCTACTCCTCTACCAGCTATGTTGCCCTACTCTTCTACCTTTTATGTTCCTAGTACATGCATTTCTAATGTCTAATTGTTGAGAAAAGTTAGTGACAATAATAAGCAAAAAAACAAGTTTAAACAATTAGCACCCCCACCTCCATCAATCCCTCCTCTTTATAGTTTTGCATGAGCTATGAACGGAGCTGGAGCTGAATTTTGTTCTCTAAAAACTGGTCAAAGAGGCTGTTTACGAAAGCTTCAGAGCTATCATTGACGCATCTAGTCATGAATACTCTTGGGTTAACGGAATAGCTGATAACCAGGCTTCAAACAAATGCACTTTTGCAGAAAATAGAAAAATTGAAATTTGTTTATGCTATATTTCTGGTCACGTATTATATATATATATATATATATCTG
>CAXITT010000766.1:37509-60098 GCA_964033795.1 Lymnaea stagnalis | reverse complement strand
ACCCCCCCCCCCCCCAAAAAAAAAAAAAACCAAAAAAAAAAAACCAGTGGGGTGCACGTCCCACTTTGGAAAACACCGTTTTCCTCGGGTATACTAGGATAAAGAAAGCAATTGGCAGGGCATTTAAGTGGGGCTCGTTAGAAGACGCTACAGTAGGGTGACCAAATCATGAACCGGAAAAAAATGGGACACTTTCATGGACGGTTTTTTTTTGGTGGGGGGGGGGAGGGGGAGGGGGGGAATACCCTCCAACTAAAGAGGTTTATTGAAATAGGCTCATTTTAACTATGAAATATAACCTAGAAATCAACCTGGGGCACTCAGTCTTTTGCTATGTTTCATTGATGTGATGTGTTGTTTTATGTCTGAACGTCTAACACGACCAATGCTAAAAACATTATTGCAAACCGTGCACCCGGCTTTGCTTGCATAGCGTCCCTTTTTAATATAGTTCCACTCTTTAGAATACTCCTCCATAATCTTACATTGAAGTTTGGGCATAATTATTGTCTACATGAGAAGATAATATAAAATTGAAGAATAAAGTTCAACACCTAAAACGAACACCTGTCACTCTGACACGAGCAGGCCGGCAGGGATCACACACACAAGACTAACACATTACACGTAGCGGTAGCTGAATAAAATTGGTTTCTGCGAAGTTATATCCTCCCCCCCCCCCAAACTGGCCTCAAGTCTCGTGTCTTTCGCTATACATTTACTTATAAGATCTATGGCAGGGACACTGTGGTGGAGGGGGAACAGTACAGCCATCCCGCGAGCCCACATCACTACTGGCACTGGCTACACAGCTAGCCAAAATATTACTTAAGTTATATCATAAATTAGGAAGTTTTAGTGATTTGAAAATGTGTTTGGTTTAAAAAACGGGACATTTAGGCGTCCTGAGAGACTTTTCGGGACAACGGGTACGATCGTGAAAGAACGGGACAATCCCGTTTTTACGGGACGTTTGGTCACCCTACTCTACAGTCGTTTTCTTTTTTTTTTAAATTTACTTTTCTTTATATAAATAGTAAATGAGCACCCTTAAAGCGCTACTTTTCTACGTTATATTAATAGTTGACAGACGTCGAGAGGGGCGGATCAACTGCATTTCCAAGGGCGGACATAGTCGTGTCACCTGTGAAGGTAGGTGAAATTGGCGGACAGTGGAGCACCGCTATGGAAAAAACACTTAGTTTCCCCGAACCATGACAGTATCATGTGCACGCATTATGGAATAATTAAACATTTACTGCAGGAACAGTTAACTGGTATCATTAATTATTATTGTTTTTTTAAAACTATTATAACACATCCTTACTTGATACGGACATGCCTCATCTTTCTTAGAATTCATGAGAACCCTTTTGTTGAAAACAATAAAACTAAGTCAAACGGGTTTTCTACATACGCCTTGTTATCAACGAAACAGAGCTCCTCATTTTGTTCCCTTTGGAAGGGTTACTTTTATCGAATGGATGGCAAGGCTAAAATTTTTTAACTCTAAAAACATATGTTGAGAACCATTGGCTTGTTAACGCGTCTCAGGCTTATTTCAATTAAAAAGCATGTTTATCAATTATCTTTTTTTTTTCAACTATCTTAAAATGGAATAAAACCTAATTATTAATTTTTGTAAATACTTTTTTTTTTTCGTTCGTGTGTCTCTTGTAGAGAAATGCAGTTTTCTGGTACAGTTTTACACCGGATGGTACCGTCGACCGACTGACATTGCATGCCGGTTGTCCTGTGCTAGTGGGAGAGAAATGGAGTGAGTAGAAATCATAGCCACACACGTTTTGTATTTTTTAATTCGTTTTTTTTTCTTCTTACGGTGGTATTTTGTGGCTCTGCGTGATTAAATGATATTAATACTGATGGAGTCGTGCGACGACAATGCTGCCAACATTTCTGGTAGAGGACGATGCTATGAAGCAAGAACTGTATTTTTGGGGGGGGGGGGGGNGGGGGGGGGGGGGGGAGCACATTTATAGGCACCTGCGCAGCTCACTTATTGAATAAAAGGTCATTCGCCTGCCGGTTTACTGTCTTTATGCAGTGAGGTGTATGGCGTGACTGATGGCACGTCTTCAAATTTCCTTTTACCTTTCACCAAGAGACGGGGGTTAGTTTTAACAGATTTTGACAGCTTCAGTCCAACCTGCCTAAATAGTTGTCACAAGATAACTAGGATGTCATCAGGGGCTTTTTTTGTTTAAAGGCTATTTTTGGCAAGGCGCAGTGTAATCACTGATGCTCTTAATGCATTTTACTCTGGCGTTAACGGAAATAATGACCACCAGGCTTCGAGCCAAAAAAAAAAATGAGTGGATTAAATGCATGCAGAAGTTTTAAACACAATAAAATCCCTCTTAGCTTCATTATCGTTCTGTGGTTATTAGATCTATATATAAATGTAATGTATCCACTTTCTGTTTGTTTTCTATGTTTTCTAATTTCTTCTTATTTTCAATGTGCATGTTTTCTCATTTCAAATTAGTGTGCATGGTCACCAATTTGCCTTAAACTGAAATATAGGTCTATATTTTTTAAACTTTTCAAAAAATAATTTCTTTCGAAGACGAAGTTTAAGCGCAATAAGAAAAGAAAAAAAAATATATTCTTAAAATTCATTAAGTATTTAATTTTTTTAAGTTAAAATTTTTTTTTTTTTACTATTTATTAGGAAAATTTTAATCCGTAAGTTTCCACAAAAGAATATTTTTTAGCAACGAATGCTTATAAATCCCGGGTATGGTGAATTAGCTCTTTACCCAAAGCGTAAAACTATACATTTATATTTAACGACGGCTTGCCGTCCAATTGATCAGATTCTAATTGCTGAAATGCCTTGCCATACCATCCCAAAACCCAACAGTTGGGACTGATGGTTATTGTAAGCGAAGGGGTAGGGGTTGGTTTTGTAATCACCCTTTTCTTATTTTTCAAATCCCTCACCACCCCAAGACCACCCCCGTCACTCGACCAAGCATACCGGGGCTGTAACACTGTGTCGTCAACCCAGACGCACGAGGAAGACTGAATCGACCGAACGAGAGCGTCACGTGTGTCAACAACAAAAATTCCGCAGGACAGACATACAAACGAGATGGAAAGGGGCGTGGAAATAACGTCTTTGAAAAGCACAATCCCTGCGAATACCACCATCCCTGCGAATAGCACCTTCATATGTGTCCATAACGAGAATTTGCGTGGTTTTCAGATATCACTGTATGTTGTTTTCGTTATCAGTCGATGAAGTCTTTATTCACATCTCTTTCCATCTGATTTCCCTCGCCAGTTATCAACAAATGGATCCTTTCTTTCGGTAACACGTTCACTCGTCGATGTGGTCTGAGGAGAAATGCAACGCAGTTGGACATTGATCCATTCATGTCACGTAATTTCCGGCCGAGACGAAGAAGGCAGAGGAGAAGAGCAAACTGATATACGTGTATCTTTATTTATTAATAAAACGTATCTGCATGTTGCAAATTAATGGATTCTTTTAATGACGAGAAGCTCAAGGAAGTTAATTTAATTTCATTATGATATAACAAAAATAAATAATAAAAAAAAGTTTTCATTTAATGAACTGTTTGTTTTGACTATAAATGCTTGTTTTGAATAGCTATTTCTGGCGGCAGGTTGTCTAGGGCAGGTCTGCGCAACTCAAAATGTAAGGTGGGTCGTAATACTTAATGAAAAACTTGTGCGGGCCAAAAGAAAATAGGACAGAACTTGTGCGGGCCAAAAGAAAATAGAACAGGGGAGAAAACTATTAAGAAAATAATAGAATAAAGAATATTTCGTTACTTCACGGACCGCAAAGTGGTTGCTGGCTGGCCACATTCAGCCCGCGGGCCTATGTTGTGCAGGCCTGGTCTAGGGGGTCCGGTCCCCTATTTATCAGTCACATACACATCCTGGACAAGGTTGACGTGGAATGAAGGTAATATTATGTGATGGAAATGCGTTCAAGCCGTGTGAAGGAAAATGAAGGAACAATATACTTCTAGGTTTGACATGAAAAGACAGGACAATTAAAGGGACGTTTCGGCTAGATGCCTACTTCGGCAGACGACTCAAAACAAGAAAGAGCAGATAATTAGAAATTTTAAAAAATACCAAAAGTATGTGTTCGAAGAACTCAATAAAGTCATTGGTATGTCTTACGAGCCGGAATCGCTCATTTAGAAACGGAAGTAAAGTTGCTCAAAACCAAAATGTGCGTACTACTTAATTAAGCCGGTGCACGCTATCAAGGAGATTACACAAGGTAAAAGATTTTAAATATGAAGATACAAATGGCATTTATAATGAATTTATTTGGACATATTTAGAATTTTGTTTTATGGAATGTAAAGTATGCGTCTTTTTATATAAAAAAAACAATTTCCGAGAAAACCTTCGACAAGATTGTTACCGTATCAAAAGCTAAATTTCTTCTTTATTAAATTGACAAAGAAATCGATTTTTTAAGAAAAAGTTAAGGAGAGAGAGAACAGATCAACAACTGTCACGTTAGTTTATTATTATTATTTTTTAAAATATATAAAGCATTAAATGGGCTTTTATTTTAACAGTGTAATGAGACGAGGCCCGCGAAAGGTTTACATATACTGTGAATGCTTTTCGGTTGCCACCTCCCTTTTTTTATAGCTTTCATCCCAATAACCCAATTACTATATATATATTTTATTCTATCATTAAATCAAAGTTTGTCCCAGGTAAGAGTTCTGAAGCTCCTATGTGGATTTTTACACACCTGACCTGATTTTAGTTGAGGTCAGTATGATTGGCATGTATCTGTACTGACGTGTACTATATATAAGTCTTTGATTGTAATACTAACTCACCGCAGACATGTCATACAAGCCTTTGATTGTAACATTAACTCGCGCAGAAGACATGCCATGTGGGTCTTAGATGAAAACACAGTCTATACAAATTTCAAGCCCACCCTTAACACCAAAAATTTTTTTTCTCCTGTTTTTTTCAAGGGGAGCATGAAGGAAAATTCACATGGATGCCCTGTTTGTAGGAAATTAGATAGACGAATACGCGGCTGGGGAGAATGGTGAGACCAAGAACACATACAAAACATGTCAGAGTCCAGTTAGTAGTGGGGCTTATGTCCACCCATTGGGTTTTGATTGCCGGGAGTTTAATGACCACCATTCCAACGTGGGGTCAGCTCTAAAGGAAAAAAATATTGATGGCGTTAGTTGTGGCTTATAATTTTTTAAATAAAGTTATTCCAAATTTGTCTTTAACTGTTTTGGTAGACGAAAACCTATATTCACTTGCTGCCCTCTAGGATACTACTTTTCAGATAAGTGCTATTTTTAATTCTTTTAAATTTATTTTGTTTTTTTTCTTCTGTTTTTTCGATGATAAAGGCTTCCTGTCAACATGTTTGTTGTTTTGTTGCGCTCCTTTTTTCAGTTTTAACCTTAATTTGTTTTACTAATTTCCTATTGTGCATAAACACAGACAGGCTGAGAGACACCTAAATTGTTTTGCTCTCCCATTAGGTGTGGAGTGGCGCAAAACTAAATTTAGGTATTCGCTAAAATGAATCATTTCATTTTAAATTTAATCAATACTCTCCGTGGAAAGTCTCAGTGACGATAGGCACTCCACAACCCTTCCACCTCGCATTTACTTGGGAGCCCATCATGCGCTCGATTGCTGCCCCCCTCCCCCAAGCCATCGATGGGACAGTACGGGGGCGAAACTATGTTGGGGCCGAAAAAATATCCTAGAGCAAGCTACAACCGCAGTGAATTCAAGTTATGTGTGACACCTGGTGCCATAATACCCAATTTTCGGTCTGATAGAAGTCCTGCCCCCCTCCCCTGAAATGTCCAATCTCTGGATACATTTTTCTGAAAGAAACACTGAATTTAGGTATACTATACGCCAAACTGTACCCTTTATAATTTTGTATATATAGTTGGGCTATGTAGATTCTAGGGATAAAACTCAGCTGGAGCCAAATGCATACCCCCAACTAAACTGAATCTAGTTTATGTTGGGTGAAGGAGTGGAGTCCTGGATCTCCGTTATATCCAGTGGCGTAGCTAGGGTAAGTGTCACCCTAGGCGGTGGACCACCCCCCGCCCACCATTGTGGACCATTCTCTCTGCCCACCATTCCCACGCCACTGCTACTGCCCACCCGAACATCTGAAATGCCCTCCACGGAACAAATTGTCTGACAGTGAAAGCTATAGGCTTGCTGCCCAGCGAAGTTTCGAAAAATACAAAATAAATGGTATGTTTACTTTTTTTTCCTTTCCCATATTAACTTGGTTACCTGAAGAAATTCAAAACCAGGCAATTGGGGGGGGGGGATTTTTTTTTCTCCCATTCTATCTATAGACTGGAAACAGTTTCCCCCCCCCCCCCCACTTTAATTTTTGTAGAAGCCATTGCACCCACCGCACAAGAACATTTCGTATTAGAATCGGTCTCATAGGACATCTGCGCACCCACAGATAGAATCAGAACCAGAAGAAACCCGATGATTATAGTGCTTTTGATCGATTTCGAAAGACGAAATAGCAAAATAAATCGAGCATGAAAATTGCGATTTAACCCCCCTGCAGCCCCCCTCCCCCGCTTCCGCACATCACACACATATTTCGCACGGTTGCTCTGGTATTTGCAATACCCATAAGCAATTTATTGAAATTAACAAAATATACAATGTAAATTTTAGGAAAAGAAATGAAAGCCACTAAAATTTTTAGAAAAATAGAATATTTTCAAGAATGGTGAAGACGACCCACTGAATAGACAGTAAGGCGCTTATTAATTTTCTAAGCGATTTCCGCTTATAATAATGACAATTTAAATCTTGTAATCGACTTAATGTAGGCAAACACTGAAACTGAGAATTTTACTTTTTCAAATACATTACTCACTCTAACTTTTAAAATATGCAATTTTGGCTGCCAGTTTTTAATTTTTTGCTTTACTAGTTAGGACAAATTAAAGCGTAAGGTCATTAAGGCTGTCAAATAACATTTGGTTATAGGGGGGGGGGGGTTGAGAGACAAAACCTAACTGCTAAGTTAAATAGTAGTTAAATAGTCACTATTTGAATTTGTCTTGATATATAAAAATGAATTATTTTTAATTATTATCATTATAATATACACTGGGAAGACAGCACTGGCAGGAAAATTGGGAGTAAAGCCAAATACCCTCTATATATATATGTGTGGACTAGTCTATGTTTATTCACATAGCATAGATAGAGTGTGACATTAGTATAGGCTATAACTATAGGGCCTTTAAAGTTTATAGAGTAGGAACTGTTGACCATCATCCACATTTTATTACTAAAAAAAAAATTTATGCATCACACAATGTCAAAATATGTGATGCTCCTCCCCCTATTATATGGGGGAAAACATGGATGGCCCCCTACTACTGCCCTACTTTTCATGTTTAAGTTAAACATGATTAATGATTGCTAGCATAACCTAATCCCATTTCTAAATTTATACGAAATTTATGCCAAATTTATATAGGGTTGCTCATAAGCCAAATGCATACATCACTATATTTAAATAGGTATACTTCTTTTGATGACTTTTTTTTACTTTACTTACAAACTTATAGACAATTATTCCTGAGAATAACCTAATATTTCCACACAATTTACAGAATGTCTCTGTAAATTGTGTGGAAACATTAGGTTATAAAAAGGGTAATCTTTTTTCTACCACCTGCACTAATATCTTGACACAGCAATTCAGGTTCTGAGATAATATGAGCCAACTTGCCTCACTCAGTAATCTTGTTAAAAGCCTTTTTAACAAGTGATACTATTTTGGGGTTTCAAATTATACACTTTTTATATTTGGCCTTCTGAACAACCGTAAGATGCACATAGTCGCATAATTATTTTGTACCATTCTGATTGGTTAGTGATTATGTGCTGCCATCTCCAAATGTTGATAGTTGCTTTAAGAACAACTAAAACAAAGAGAAAAAAAAAGACTTTTGATCTTGTAAAGTTTGTTAAATTGTTGGGTTGGTACAGAAAGACTGTACATTAATAACCAACACTATAAATCATGAAATGAGGTTAATTCTTTTAAAAACGTTTATTTATTTCATAGATATATATATTATATAAAGTTCAACATTAAATACAAAATTGTACCCAATTCAGAAAATCTACAATTTTTTTTTGCCTAGCTATTATATTTTGTGGACTTACTGTTATTTATATTTGCATTCATTAAACAAAATAATTTTTTCAGGAAATCGAGGGGTGAATACCTTTTGTTGAGCACTTAACTATTCATAAAGAAATCATTAATCAAATGGCAAGTCTTGATACTATTGACAACTTTATTGATGGTGAATTTTGCACCACTGATGACTATCTTGAGAGCTATGATCCATCCACTGGTCAGGTGTGGGCCAAAGTAGCAAACAGCTCGCCTAAGGATGTAGACAAGGCAGTGCAAGCTGCAGAAAAGGCTTTTCCCCTGTAAGTGTGTTACATTGCATTATAAGGTTTTAACAATTTAATCTGCTGTTGGATTGGCTCATTAAAAGAACAATACGTAACAAAAGACTGAAGCCAGTGTAGTAAGAAAAATGATATCAAAGCTGGTGAGGTTTACAATAATCAATAGATTTACACTAAAAATTCTGAAATCATAACCACAATATCAAAGCTATAGATATGAGAAAAGTAAACATATATACTAACTTAAGCACTTGAATATGTATAGTAATAAAAGGTGCAAAGAGTAATCCTCACACATACGGTTAAAATGTTAATCCACACAAGTAAGGGAGAGGGGGAAAAATAGTAATCCACACAGGAAAATATTAATCCACACTAGTAATGGAAATGTAAAAATATTTATCCACATACAATGGTAAATAGCTCTTGCTATGTCTTGCTCCAGTCTGTTTGAAACACAATTAACCGTCTTAGTTATAGTAGGAGACAGAACTTCTAGAACAAAATCATACCTTGTCTAGAAAGGCACATCACATGTGTGAGTTGTGCATGTGAGAGCCCTGCATCTCATTAAGAGCTTTCACAGTCACAAACCCATGTTATCTTTCATAATTCTTGTCTTGAAATTTCTGCATCTTAATGAACAAGTTTCCTAATCAACATGTGGCACATGTTCATAATCAAGCATGTGGGAGATATAGTAGTGTGTTGCACCAAATTAGCTTGTGGTGTCACAAAACAGCAGAGAGGTGATAGACCTGAGCTGTAACAAAGCGTAAGGTTTAAAAAAAAATTCTCAATCATATCATCTTGAATGTTGTGAGGGGGACTATAAGGGGAAATTATGAACTATTTATTATCTCTTATGTAAAATAATGTAATACTTTTTGTAATTAAGCCGCGTGATTACTTTCACAGTGTTGTAGATTTATTTCAATATTAAAACCAAATAGTCGAGTCTTGATTTAAACAATGCATTAAGTCTTTTATTTTTTCAGTTTTTTAATTTTCTATAAGGAGGTTAACACATAACTTTGTCAAGATATCAAGAAGTTTTTTTTTTTTAAAACCAAAACTGAGTGGCATGAACTACAATATCTTAGCACTTTAAGAATTACATTTAGCATCCTCGCCAATAACTCAGGTGGTCTGCTACCTCAGTGGATCAAAGGTCAAAATTATTGCTGAAGATAGCAGATCTGATCGAAGCAAGACTTGATGAGTTTGCGGAAGTTGAGTCACATGACCAAGGCAAGCCTGTCGCACTTGCAAAGAAAATTGACATTCCACGGCTTGTACACAACTTCAGATATTTTGCTACTTATGCCCTTCATGACGTAAACAGGTACGTAAAAATTGGATCACTTACAAGATATTAATTATATATTTAAATATGTAGAAAGGTGGAAGAAAAAGTCACTCACATTTATCATTTGGATGAACATTGCTAGGGATAAAACATTTTTTTTTGAGGACTGCAGAATCTGATTAGTTAGTATCTGACCTTTCTTGCAGGAAAATTGTTGAAGTTTCTTCATTATTTAATTTAATATTTACTTAATTTGCATGAATTTTAATATATATAGGCCGTATTAGGTGAATCTAAAAGTGATTTAATCATCTGTACAAATTTTAAAAAATGAAAAATGTCCATTAATCTGAAACTTAAGATTAGTGTTCAAATGTATTGCAAATACTTAGAACTCCCTGCCTATTAACTTAGCATATCCCTTCCAAATAAAGGCTGAACAACTTTGTTTCCTAATAGCTCCTCCATTCAAATTGATGCCAGTGCCACAAACTACACTGTGAAATGTCCTGTAGGTGTCGCTGGGCTGATAAGTCCCTGGAATCTGCCACTTTACCTGCTCAGTTTTAAGATTGCCCCAGCCTTAGCTTGTGGAAATACGGTGGTGGCCAAGCCCAGTGAGATGACCTCGGTGTCCTCTAGACTTTTGTGTCGGGTCTTTCAAGAAGCTGGTAAAGTTTATATCAGGTTATATGGTCACTGGGGATGGTTGAATATTCCTGTAGATTAGTACCTGATCAAACTGCTTTTTCTCTTTACTTTGTACAAACTTACAGAGTTTTGACCTGTAAATTAGTATTATTGCCATAATTTTTCTTTTAAAATAATTTGGATGGAAACAAAATGAAGAGGGTGAACACTTGCAAAAAAGCTTTATGCGATTCTTAGGTAGGATAAGAGCAATGATTAAATTGTGATTAGTTTAGACTTTGTACATGAATCATATGTAGACCAATGATGTTATCCTTGTAAGCATGTTTAGAGGGGGTCATGTTTAAAGTGAGGTGAGTAATGAGGCTCAGAAGAGATTTCATTTTTGCATGAGATCAGTACAAGGTGTACATCAGTCATTTTGCGGTTCCAGCATCAGAGGCATAAAGTCTTAAGAGTCAGGACACAGTGCTTGAAGAGCTGTAATAAAGGGAAATGAAATCTGAATGATCATGAATTTGATTGTATTTATTTAAATCCTTTAAGATAGTGAGGTAATCTTTAAGATTTTGAGGGGAAAAATTTTGTAATTGTGACTTCTGCCCCGTGCTAATGTTTCTGAGACCATTTTTAGTTAGTATTATATAATGTGACTTGTGAACTACTTGTTTACTTTTTACTGCACAATAACTCTGTGTGGCCTGATACCCTGGTGTTGGATTTTTTTACCCTCCAACAGTGAAGTAATTTCAAAGTAATTCCCCATAAAGCATCTCCTAAACATGAACATACTGGGGGGGGGGGGTATTGGGGGGGGTGGGGAGTGGAGAAAATTAATTATTTGAATTGGCTTCAATAACATGATTATAACAAAGAAAAAAAATAATGTAAACTAAATCTATGGAAATCATATTTCATACTTGAAATTAGCAGGCATTCAGTGAGATTACGTTGATTTCAGGGTTGCCTAAAGGTGTTGTGAACATTGTATATGGATACGGTTGGACTGCGGGTCAGGCGCTAGTTGAACATCCACGTGTCCCTCTCATATCGTTCACTGGTGGCACAGCAACAGCTGAGGTTATCCGCAAGAGCGCCGCACATCTGAATAAAAAGTTTTCCCTTGAGGTATGTCTTCTGTTGACTAGCCACCATTATAAACTATTTCTGCTGCATGTCTGGCCTTGAGAGCTGGCCCAGTAAAGTTATTCTCTAAACATGCTGGTACAATGTTTTAAAAATGTTAAAATTGAAAAATGTTTCTGCTTCAGTTAGGAGGAAAAAATCCTGCCATTATCTTTGAAGACTGCAACTTTGAGAAGTGTGTGGAAACAACCATCAGGTAGTTATTTCATTGGCATTGGGGTCATACTTAATTCTACTTTTATTAATGAGGCAGAGAATTGAGGGGAAAAAAACAACTTAATTTAAATAGTTAAAAAATGCGTGGGTACATAATTTTAAACAAATTAAAAAAAGTCTCAACTAAAAAATTTAGAACTAACTCATCAGGATTCTTATTTATTTTACAACGAGCCTGATACTATCCTAGTTTTACTGCATGATATTAGTTAATTGATTAAAAAAACTTCTTAAACTAGTTCAAATGGTGATCCTCTTTTTCTGTGCAAACAACCAGTTTTTTCATTGTTTGAGCCAAGAATTTTATATTTCAATTGTGCATTCATTGACAGGTCCAGTTTCATAAATCAAGGAGAAGTGTGTTTGTGTACAAGTCGGATTTTCGTGCAGAGGGGAATTTATGAAAAGTTTCTTGAGGCCTTTGTGGCTAAGACAAGGTAATCTCTACAATCAATTTGACACTTCTGATTATTTTTTTCTTTTGAAATTTAAAAGAGAAAATTTGAAGCTAATCAACTTATTTTATGACTAAGGAAATCACTGACCAATTTATCTGGTGTTAAATGAATTGCATGTCTTTGTCTTCATTATTTTATTGGGTTTCTAATCCAGGTGTCTTTTTCAGATCTTTGATTGTGGGTGACCCCAAAGATGCTAATACATTCTGTGGAGCCCTAATTAGCAAGCAGCACAGGGACAAAGTCATTGGATTTATCGATGAGGCAAAGAAAGGTGGGGCCACTTTGAGGTGTGGCCACAGTGTTGAGCCTTTAGAGTTACCAGATAGGTGCCAAAATGTGAGTTAAATTAAGCTTGTGTATTTTATGTTCAGCTATTATACATATGAACGTATTACACGCTTAATTTATATTTGAATGCTGAATAGCCAGGAGCAAAATGTAAAAATAATGTAGTCATTTCCTTAAGGTATGAAAGTTAAGGCAACAATTAAAGTAAACTGATATCAATTAACTAAAAATAAAAAATTGTACAATTTATAAAGGCTGAGCTCAGACTATTGATTTGAAGAATAACAAAAGTCATGCAAAAACTTCTTACACTTAATTTAATGAGCTAAGGAAGGAGATGTATTTTTTTTTTGAGATGTGAAAATATTTAAATTTATTTAAAAAAAAAATATTTGCAGGGTTACTTTGTGCGTCCTACTGTAATCACAGACCTACCTGACACTGCACCTGCCATGACAGATGAGATATTTGGACCTGTCACCTGCGTTGTGCCGTTTGATGATGAGGAAGAGGTAAGTTGGCTTTGCCAAAAGGCTTTACTGACTATTTTTTTTTTCAAGATAAAATAGGTCCTAGCTGACGATCTGATAGCTGATCTTTTAACCTTTCAATGCAGTGCATCCTGGCTGACACAAGGGATCTGATAGCTGATCTTTTAACCTTTCAATGCAGTTTGAGCACCTTCCTAGCTTAGAATAGTTCACGGGGGTAATTTTGTGTATACACCAAATCTCATTTCGTTGTAACCCTTTTTAATTAATTTTTCTTCTCATACTGCTGTCTTTGTTGTCAAAAGTTGTTAAACTTTCTCTTTACCTCATATCTGCAAGTGCAAATGTTAATTTAAGCCGCTGTGTCATATTTTACATAAACATTGCAAGAGACAGGGCCAGCACCTAGGAAACTCTGTGCCCCAGGCAGCTGGCAGAGTTCGGGTCCCTTCCGTTTATCAATCATGAGCATATATTTTAAAAACTCGAAAAAAGGCCGGCCCCTATCTAGCGCGGGCCCCTGACAAGTGCCATGGTTCTCCCTTCCTAGGTGTGGGCCTGCAAGAGACAATAAACTTCATGAGGGAAGCATTGTGTATACTTTCCGTAGACTGATAACTGGAAATAACTAGCACCCTTGTCAACTCCTAACGTCTTCTTGGATTGATTACATTCGTCAGTTCTTTCATACGTTGAAGCGTCGTACTATTCTAACTATCAATTAACAAACTCAACTCCTTTTGATAATAACTATAACTTTAATATCTAAGTAAATATAATAAACATCCTATCACTCCAAGGTTCCACTCAAGACTGCCGCACGACTAAAACATACGTCACAACACTGCATAGACAATACGTCACGACTCAGCATAAAAATACGTCATAAAGACAATGGCGGGAAGAGCGTTCACTAACTATAATAGTCAAGCGCGGGAAAAGCGTTCAACAACTAATGAACATAATATTGAGTCGCAACAATTCCTAATGAACGCTCATACTCGACATATCCCCCCTCTTTCATTTCAGATTTTACTCAGGGAGTGAAATCGTCACCAGACATACAAAATTTACATCAATTACATCAAGAAGAACCCTTCAGCCATATGAATGGTCCTTATCAAAAAACATTATTTAGGTATCACTGAAAATCAAACAGATTTATGATATACTGCAATAAAATAAACAATCCTTCGTACATAATTTTAAATGCAATTCAAGAGTTAAAAATTCATGTACCACAATAAAAATCAGACCATTAAAATTGAATGTCAACATTAATTTTCATTTTTCATACCAATAAAAATAATTATATTTGTATCTCAAAAATCCGGGCAAATACATCAATATCCTTACTGAATTTGCAACTATAACTAAGTTAATCCAAATCATATCATCAAAAAGGTGTATTTTTAAATAAAACCAATGGTCATCACTATAGAAACACAAAACTATCTAACATTATTACAGGTGAGAGATGCCTCACCACAATTTGAGCAGCCTTTATTTGCTCTTAAATAACACAGCTACAGATGGCGGGACATATCTTTTGTCCGTGGATTTCACAACTTTATGCTTCAACATGTTTATTATAATTAAAATTATCTCTCCCTGTTCTTTTGACCCGTGGTCATAACTCATGTGAAATCTCAGTTTTACAATACATATTTTTAAATTGTTACAAAATGAAAAACGAGTCTCATAAAAAAGAAACTCAAACAAATCAGGAACTTCAGGGCAATCATGGTAATAGTTCATTTTAACAGATTCATTTTGTTTAACAATACAATCAAAATGCTCACCTCCCAACTCATGGACCTGACATCTCACCTCCTCTTGAAAATCATACACAAGTGCACCTTTAGAGCTGGCAGCGCTCTCTTTAACACTTTCAACATTGGTTTCCAACATAATGTTAGAGCACTCCTGGCTCTCAAAATCCGGACAACCTTCATTCACATTACTTAGGAATTTATTTTCATTGCAACTATCTGTAACATGTACATTTGAGCAGCCCTGGCTCACATTTACAGGTGATTCATTATCATTACAACTATCCGTAATAATATGAAAATTTGAGCAGCCCTGGCTCACATTTACATGTGATTCATTATCGTTACAACTATCCGTAACAATATGAAAATTTGAGCAGCCCTGGCTCACATTACCTATTGATTCATCATCAATACAGCTCTCTGTATAAAATTTTGAGCAACCCTTGCTCATAACAACTTGAGATACATTTTCATTGCAGATCTCTGCAGTAACATCAAAACCTGAGCACACCTGGCTCACATTATCAACTAATTCATATTCATTACCAGTACATATCTCTGTAAAAATATCAACATTTGAGCAACCTTTGCTCACATTACACAGTGACTCATTTACATCACAATAATTATCAACAACAATTTTCTCTCCTTCCCCCACCTCAGGGATTACACTCACCTCATCACCTTTACACAAAAAATCAGACACTTTAACTTCAGGACTTACATTATCTGATGGCTCACCATGAGATACAACAAAAATCATGTCCTCAGACATTAGAACAGGGTTCTCTTTGATTTCAATGCCGCCCGTTTCCATAACAACCAGTTCATTACATACTGTGGCGCTGGGACAATCCCCTACATACGTCCACCTAAGGTCATTTCCAATGACTTCTACCTTATTAAATTGTCGTCCCCTTTCTTCTTTACATTGGAATTCCTGGGATACACCAACTACTTCAACCTCGTTTTGACATGAATCTAAAGCTATATCTGTACCCTTTGCCACTGGGGGTATGTCAACACGGTCAACGGTGTCCTTTTTAACGTTAGCCGACGGATCAATTAACAAATCACTGTCATTTCCATTAAAAAAAATTGAGTCGTCAGCAAAGGCAATAATATCATTTTGTTCCTCAGTATCTTTAGCCATGAACTGTGGTTGCGAGGCCGGCTCTTGCCTGGGGTCAGGATCATGAGTATGTCCACCGTTATCCACATATTTGTTTTCACTTACATTAATAGAAACTCTATTAAAATTTTTATAGGGATTCTCACAGTGAATGCTGGCAATGCCATAATATATTTCTTCCTCTTGACTCTCGTCATCGTCACTGTCGCTATAATAATATGCCTGTCTCTTTAAAATAATTTCCCGTCGTTCTGCCTTTAATTTTGCCAGTCTAGTTTCTCTATCAAGTTTATCTAGTTCAAATTGTCTCTGACTCTGTTTATCTCTATCTATACGTTCTTTCTGTCTCTGTCTATATATACGTTCATTCTCTCTCTGTCTACATATACGTTCTTCCTCTCTCTTTCTATCTATACGTTCTTCCTCTCTGGCTCTAAGTTCCTCCTCTCTCTCTTCCCGTACGTGTTCTTCGAACTTAACTCTTATATACTCCTCTAGGTTCTCTCCCGTATAAAGAAGTAACACACCCACATGCCTAATTTCTTCTAAACTCCATTTCCTACTGACATATCCAGCCATAGCAATGCAAATTAAGGCTTTTAAGGGTGATCATACAGTAAACAAGAATTAGGTTTAAGGACCAATCGCAGTCTGTTTAAACTAACTCTAGCAAAAATCTAAGTTCTACCCAGGTAAAAAAAATGTTAATACATCAGTCATAAGAAAATTAATGCCAAAAATGTTTTAAACAATAAAAATCCAACTTGCCTGGTTTGTGGAAAGTCCTATAGAATTTAAATATTATTCAAAACACACACTGGGCTTAATTAAGTGTCAATGGTTCTTTACTGTCAATAGTTCTCTCACAAACTTCAATTGTCCTATATGGCGATCTTGGGACACAGTCATTGAGGTGTGGGTGACCGGGACGGGTCACGGGACATCGGCAGCTCACTGGACAGAATGTAGGCGAATCGCCGACACTGGACAGTTCGTGGGTAACTCACCAATACAGGATCGGGCATGTGCAGCTTGATGCAGGACGGGACGTTGGTGGCTCGTTGAAGCAGGACAGGGCGCTGTTCAACTGGGTGACCGGGACGGGTCACGGGACATCACAGCTCACTGGACACGAAGTTGGTAGCTCACTACCGACAGGACGTAGATAACTCGATACAGGGAAATGCGTAGTTAATTCACTGGAACTCAACTGGACGTTGGCGACTTGACGAAGGTCAGGGCTGGGTATTTCACTGGAACTGAACACGAAGTTGGTAGCTCACTACCGAAGGAACGTAGATAACTCGATACGTGGAGGGGCGTAGTTAACTCACTGGAACTGAACAGGACGTTGGCAACTTGATAACGGACAGGGCGTAGTTAATTTGCTGTAACTGGACACGACATTGGTAACTTCATACAGGGCAGGACGTAGTTATTTCACTGGAACTGGACAGGACGTTGGCAACTTGATAACGGGCATGGCGTAGTTATTTCACTGGAACTGGACACGAGGTTAGTAACTTGATAACGGGCAGGACGTAGTTATTTCACTGGAACTGGACAGGACGTTGTCAACTTGATAACGGGCAGCGGGGCCCCGACATTGAAATACGGGAACATGCCACGATGGTTGTAACTTCACTAAAGTTGAATAATGAGAATGTTCTTGTACTTTACCTCAAGTATAAAAATAACGAGGTTCACCAATCCCGGATGAGAAGCCCCCATGTCAACTCCTAACGTCTTCTTGGATTGATTACATTCGTCAGTTCTTTCATACGTTGAAGCGTCGTACTATTCTAACTATCAATTAACAAACTCAACTCCTTTTGATAATAACTATAACTTTAATATCTAAGTAAATATAATAAACATCCTATCACTCCAAGGTTCCACTCAAGACTGCCGCACTACTACAACATACGTCACAACACTGCATAGACAATACGTCACGACTCAGCATAAAAATACGTCATAAAGACAATGGCGGGAAGAGCGTTCACTAACTATAATAGTCAAGCGCGGGAAAAGCGTTCAACAACTAATGAACATAATATTGAGTCGCAACAATTCCTAATGAACGCTCATACTCGACAACCCTCTTTTGCCTCAGTCCCAAGGATTTGCAATATTTTCATGTTTAACTGTATTGAAATTCATCTGTTTTCCTTTTAGACCACGTGATGCCATGTAAAAAAATATTGAACATGTTAAAGAGAGATCAAGACTATGCTTAGTTTGTGTGTGTTGAATACATCATGATACTTAAACCCCACCTCCCCCCAAACCACTTTTTGAATCAACTACCTAGTTGGATATCATAAACTTTAAGGCAATATATATATATATATATATATATATATATATATAGAGAGAGAGAGAGGCATCAAAGAAATTTTCTGTTGAGTTTGTGAAATGTTAAAGTTCTCTTGTTTTATTCAGGTTATTGCTAGAGCCAATTCTGCCCGTTATGGACTTAGTGCCACGCTGTGGACAGAAAATGTGTCAAGAGTGCATAGGATTGCCCCCAAGCTAGATGTAAGTGATGCGCTCCTCTGACTAATAACTTGTTTGATAACTTCAATATCGAGTGTTAACATCAAATATTTGAACAAATATTCAAGATTATTATTTTTTTTTAAAATGAAGAATTTGATTAATTTTTTTTCCTCAGTGTTGTTAACTCTTAAGATTGTTAATATTTATTTGTCATATCATCGAACAATTAAAAATATACTTGCTTATGGTTTAAAAAAAATGATGTGTTTAATTTGGTGCTAAGGATGGTATGGTACTTTGTTTCAGTTAAATGTGTTGTAATTTTGGCAAAAAATTGTTGCAGGCTGGAACAGTTTGGGTGAACTGCTGGTTGGTTCGTGACCTCAATATGCCCTTTGGTGGAATGAAGGATTCTGGGACAGGCCGGGAAGGTGGCAAGTACTCGACAGAATTCTTCACAGAGGAGAAAACCATCTGTATTCAGCATTAGATTACAGTCTCTCTGACACATTCAGGCTGCTGATTTCAAAGTTATTTCAGTGGGTCAGTTATTTCAGTCGGTCAGTTATTTCAGTGATTCAGTTATTTCAGCAAGCAAAGCATGAATTATGTTAAATTGATAGTTCATAAAAGTTTATGGAGTTATAAGTGATGAATAGCTCATGCATTTATATGTCAATACTGGCAAATTCCAATTTACGTCTGCTTTGTCTCACACATGTTTTCATATCACCCTTACGACATTGGTTTGAAATACTAATTTTGTCTCATTGTTTCAATGGAAAAAAAAAAAAAAAAAAAAGAGAGATACAAGCAAAGAAATCTGATTTTAAACTGATTATAATTTGTGTTTGGTCACACAGTGTTGGGGGTCTGTGAATATGTGTGTGTGTATTGTGGGGGTTAGTACACATTGTATTTGTATCTGTTGTTGTGGATCTGTGTATGTGTATTTGTATGTGTTGTTTGGGGATATTTGTATGTTTGGTTGGGGATCTGTGTATGTGTATTTGTAGGTGTTGTTGGGGATCTGTGTATGTGTATTTGTAGGTGTTGTTGGGGATCTGTGTATTTGTAGGTGTTGTTGGGGGATCTTTGTATATTTGTATGTTTTGTTGGGGGAACTGTGTATGTGTATTTGCATGTGTTGTTGGGGATCTGTGTTTGTGTATTTGTATGTGTTCATTAAAAGAGGATAAACAATGCATACATTTCATTATTTTAAATGTATGCCGTGGACTCATTAAATCTTATTAAATTGTTGTAATTTGTCTGCTCCAAGCTATGGTTAAACATGTTATTATTTTTTAAATAAAAATTGCTCAGGGTTTATAGTATTATTGTTTTAAAATTTAATGTCACCATTAAATTGTTCTGTTGTTTTATGTTTAAAATGTCCATTCCTGATATGTTGCCAGTATTGATTTATTCTTATTTTCATGGTTATTTACCAGGACACATTGTATATACATTAAAATATTTGTGATTTATTTCTTAAAAGGTCTTCACAGGAAACATTGACTTAGATATATTAATATATCAATTGAATTTGGGGTTTTGGGAAATACTAACCAGATGCCTCTTTTATGTTGAACACACCCCCCCCCCTTTCCATTGTATTGTATGGTAGAGGTCATAGTCACACATTTTTTGAACATTTTATTAGACTTGTATATGTTTCAAAGTATTACCCTTTCAATTGAATTTGGGGTTTTGGGAAATACTAACCAGATGCCTTTTTTATGTTGAACACACCCCCCCCCCCCTTTCCATTGTATTGTATGGTAGAGGTCATAGTCACACATTTTTTGAACATTTTATTAGACTTGTATATGTTTCAAAGTATTACCCTTGAGCATTTTGCCAAATGGAACTGTGCCCCAAGTCCTTTTTATAGCTTTAGGCAACATTCAATTAGATTTATGATTAAATTGCTTGGATTTGTGTTTTTGGAAGGATTAACCAGATGTCTCTTTTGTGTCAACCCCCTTCATTGTATTATTTCGCAGAGTCTGACATTCGTTTAAATCTCAGATGACTTCTGACATTCTTGAACATCTCAAATGACTTCTGACATTCTTGAACATCTCAGATGACTTCTGGCATTTTCTTGAACATCTCAGATGACTCCTGACATTCTTGAACATCTCGGTTGACTTCTGGCATATTCTTGAACATCTCAGATGACTTCTGACATTCTTGAACATCTCAGATGACTTCTGACATTCTTGAACATCTCAGATGACTTCTGACATTCTGGAACATCTCAGATGACCTCTGACATTCTTGAAAATCTCAGATGACTTCTGACATTCTTGAAAATCTCAGATGACTTGTACAATGTGTAAAAAGTATAATCCCTGAACATGTGCCCAGTGGAACTTTTATCTTTGGCCTTACACTATTGAAATGTTGGCTCTTATTAGTGTGATCAGCTTTATTTGATCTTCCTATGCAAGACTGATCAAATGAATTATAAAAACAAGGTATGCCAAACTTGAATTGGTAAACAGGACAAAAGATTTTGATGAAGGCTCTAAGCTGATACGTCAAAATCTTTTTTTCCTGTTGACCAATTCAAGTCTAGCATACCTTGTTCTTATATTTCATTTACAAAACCTGAATGCAGTCCATCAATTATTATCTTTTAAGACTGATAAAACTGGTATTGACATTTTTTAAAGTCATAATTGATAACTTTTGTATTTTACATATTCAGTTCATGTATTTTATTTGATTGATTGATGCTATCAAATTTAAGTGCAACTAACCCAGTGGTCTCCACTGTCTCACAGTAAACCCTAATAAATACATTCTCGAATGAAACATTGGTCAGCTTCAATCATTCACCAAGACAGACTCTCAAGAAAACTGCCAGCCCAACAGGCTAAGTGACGAGCCAGAATTGGAAAGAAGACCTTTAGTCTTGTCCAGTCATGTATATGGATGAGTAACTCTCACCACAAGTATTACAGAATCAAAAGTTCATCACTGTCACTGTGGTAAACACAGAAAGAATGTCATAGATTAAATAGTGTTACCTTTTTAATACTAACAAGACTGTTAAAAAAATGTGTTCTCTGGGGGAGTATCTGAGATTCCTATTCATCTAGTGATCAAAATGTTCTCTTACAGTCTCTGACTGAAACTGATGAAATATTTTACAACTTGAGTATGTTTCAATTATTTCTTCTGAATGAATCTTTCGTGCAATTTTAATTGTTTTTTGTTCAATTTAATTTGTAACGAACTAATCAGAGTATTATCTGTTATTAAATCAGCTAAATAAAGAGGAAGGATATTTTAATAATTGTTTTTTTAAACTAGTTTTTATTACATAAGTTAAAATATGAATAGCCAGATTAACACAGTGCCAATGTTCCCTTTAAGCTATCTCACAGACACTTCGCAGCAATTTTGAGTATCAAATTTCCATGTAAGTTTGTGTTTGTGGGCTTTAATATTTGGCTGCATCTATAGGTACCCGGGTACCTTTAATCGCAAATAACTATTCGCACCCGGAGTGGATCCGTACAGATTAAATGGCTTCGGAGCCGAGTGTGATAACAATGATAATTTGATAATTATTTTTTTAAATTGTTTTTTCTCCTTGTTATCTCATAGATTCATAGTTTTATTCTTTTTAGTTGGTTTTCTTTTTGGCTATGTTAATTTCTCTTAGGACGGGTAGATTTTTTTTCTTTCCTATTTTCTTTTTTAGTTTAAGCCATTGTCGTAGATCATTTTTTTTTTTGTAAATCTAGTAATGAAGATGATTTAGATACTAAATGATTTAGATAATTTAGATACTCCACAGCCCCCTTCCTATGCAAGTGCATTGACTTTTTCTCGACAAACTTTCCTGCGGGCGCCCATGGTTGTTTAGCTCTAGTTTGATAGATGGCACTTAATTATTTAGATGCCACCTAAGTTGACTCTGGTTTGTGGTGAGTAAAATGAGAGGCAGTGTTAGTGATTTTATGTATCTGGATGGAACCAAATTGCTCTATTATTCATCTGTTTGCAATGGTGTTTATTTCGCTACTGACATATATTTCATTACTTTCCCGCTTTTCGCCTCTTAGTCTTAGTAAATCACCAGCTATTTATTGAGAA
>CAXITT010000765.1:335214-348537 GCA_964033795.1 Lymnaea stagnalis | reverse complement strand
CCCCCCCCCGAACATCTGAAATGCCCCTCCGGGGGAAAATTTCTAAAAGAAACACTGGCCAAAAGACAGACAGAGAAACTATCTAACTTCTGGAAGACATTCCGCGCTTGACTTGGTGTCGTATTTTTCTGCTTATGATGACGTACTGTCAAGTCTCTTTTGTGACGTACGCTTTGGTCGTGTGGCAGACGTGAAAGGAACTTTGTGGAAGTGGGCTGTGTTTGAGTTCTCTCTGATAGCGAGCTGCGAAATTCGTGTGTATCTGGAATTAACAGTCTTTAAATTTACAATTGATGTTAAAGTTGCATTTATTATGAAAAAGACTTAAGTTTATTCAGAGGCGTCTGACGTGAGACGGGAGTCGGGAGACGGGAGACGTGGGACGGGAGACGTGAGACGGGAGATGGGAGTCGGGAGACGGGAGTCGTGAAACGGGAGACGTGAGATAGGAGACGGGAGTCGTGAGACGGGAGACGGGAGACGTGAGACGGGAGTCGGGAGACGTGAGACGGGAGTCGGGAGTCGGGAGTCGGGAGACGTGAGACGGGAGACGGGAGACGTGAGACGGGAGTCGGGAGACGGGAGACGGGAGACGTGAGACGGGAGTCGGGAGACGTGAGACGGGAGACGTGGGGAGACGGGAGACGGGAGTCGGGAGAGGGGAGACGGGAGACGGGAGACGTGAGAGGTGAGGCGGGAGACGTGAGTCGGGAGACGTGAGACGGGAGACGGGAGACGGGAGTCGGGAGACGGGAGTCGGGAGACGGGAGTTGGGAGACGGGAGACGTGAGTCGGGAGACGGGAGTCGGGAGACGGGAGTCGGGAGTCGGGAGACGGGAGTGCTATTCCTTTCATCAATCCTAATGGCAACTTCATCAAGCATTGCTGACAACCTTACGTAAACACATAGACTGTGCGTCAAAATCTGACCAAACATCACTTGTAAATAATCAAGTAAATATCAGTAAGAAATTTTAGAATATGCGTAAATAATTAGACATTTGACACAATTCTTTAACCCAAACACAACGGGATATCTCTGATTCTATGAATACTTGTTGCTTGCTTAAAGCGTGTGGGCCATACTAAGGAGCGATTCAACACTGATGAGAATGTCATACAACAAACTGTGATGAGTACAAACAAATACCTTTATAAAAATGCTGGTCAGATGACAAAGAGCCATTTACAAGCATGACCAAGTAGCAAAGATTTTTTTAATCACTTTTAGCTACGTATGATTATTTGAAAATATGTCTGAAGAAACCTTTGCTTGTCTGTAAAAAAATTAATCAGATTTGACATCTTTGTAGATATTAGTTTTTTGGGTTTTTTTAATGCCAACCCTCTCATTATCGCAAGCACAAAATATCACCCCCCTCTCCTTTTTCAAATCTAAAAATATTATTTGACATAAACAGTAGAAGCCAATAAACCAACATATCTTGTATGCACGCAACATCCGGCTAGTAATCGTGTAAAGCTTCAACACATCAATTCATGAAAACAGCTGTTTCATTGTCTTTTTTAAAGTTAAATTTAAAACCCCTTAGAAACAGAGGCTCGCAACCATACATTTTTTCACGCGCCTGAAGTCTATTAATATTCTAATGACCCATAACCTTGACACAGCATATTGAATTCACCAACTGTTTCAGAAAAAACAAAAGAAATATTACACACCAAACGCACTTGCGATTCATTTTTTTAAAGAATCTCATTTAGCACAGTTACCGGGAATTTTATTTTTTTCTGCCCCTTGAAAAAACAGAGGAAAAAAAAAGGATTTTTGTTGGTTAGCGATTGGGGTGAACATTTAACAAATGTGTTGTCATCAAGGAGTCAGTGTTCTAGGTTTCATTCCGATATCTTGACGGGAAGTAGGCAAATTAGCCGTCCGAAGAATTGCCACCCAGCCAGGCAGTCAGCCGGCCACTCACAAACAAAAGCGAAGTAAATATAAATATAAAGGATTTTTTGCTAAAGTTTTTAGCCTATGAACTCAAGATGGCTGCGAGCTATCAAAAAGATACGATCTTTAAAAGGACGCTAAACCAGTTTCAAAAATTAAGCTGGGTCTTAACCATCTCCAAGGGTTCTCATGGCGCAGAGTAGCATTCCCCATCTGTAACAGGAAGAAAGTGAAAATTCACAACGATTTGGTCATTTTGTTTTATTTTTAACATTTAAATAACTAGTTACCCATCTGTGGTATTGATGGTATAAGTGATGGGGAATAACCGTTTCGATAATGGAGGGGGGGGGGTTGGGAGTGCGGTCGTTGATGAACAACAGCACTTAAGAGACATAATAAAGAGATTGTATTCAGAGTTCAGTTCAGGTATTGGTGGCACGTCCGGTACGCACACAGAGGGTGTTCAACTCACGTAATAAATCAAAAGACTTTAAACACATTGCATATAATCACCAATAAGCGCAATTTACCGTGCGACTGGTGTCAAAATACATGGGCAACTAAGATGTTGCATCTAATCAACTGACCAATTCTGTTTGAAAACTATGCTTTCAGGGACCATTTGTTATGCCACAACCGAAAGAGAAATCTATACACTTCCATATATAAAATATATTCTTAGAATTCATTATGAACTTTTTTGTAAAACACAAGCTGCCTACGAAGAATTATATTCAGATATTTTCTATTCTGTATTTTGAAGACCAAAAATAAAATGGCAAGCTAATATTTTCGGCATTTTTGCGAAAAAATGGATTTGGAAATGTCATCTGTGCATTAGTAGTCTACAATTAAGATCCCTTGACGTTAAATGTTTAGAACCATTCTATCCAGCCGGACGTGCATTCGACTTGTTTATATTCTTTTTGTTTAGTTTAAGACCTTGAAAGTGTCACATGACCTACAACCTCAATGTCATTATGTAAATATTTTTTAAAACCTTACTTTAACGCCATTCTTTCTGCCTACTTTCGTGGGTGGGGGTGGGAGTGTTTGGGTGTGTAATGTTACTGTTTTCCCCTTGTTTAAGTCCGGTTTTGGTTGTCAAACTACGCAGTTCCGTGTGTGGGTCAAGAAATAGGGTCCACTTGTAATGACCTTGACTTAGAGTAAAAGCTTATAAATAAAACCCGCGCACCTGGTGTTAAGTCACAGTGGCTGTGGTCAAGCTTCATTGCACTCGCCATTCTGAACTTTTACTGAGTACTGCTGTCAGAGTAAAAGTACTTCGCATACATTTAGAGTAGGTCAAGTAATATATTCTACCTTCAGAGCAAAAAGCTTGTTAGATAAATTACTACTGTCAGACTAGAGTGCTGCTGTCAGGCCAAAGTGCTACTGTTACATTAAAAATAACTACTGTCAGAGCAAAAAGCTCTGCTACAGAAAAAAAGATAGTTAATCTGACAGCAGTCATATAGATAGTTAATCTGACAATAGCTCATCTGACAGCAGACATATTGATAGTTAATCTGACGTCAGACATACAGATAGCTAATCTGACGTCAGACATATAGATAGTTTATCAGACAGCAGACATATAGATAGCTAATCTGAAAGCAGCCATATAGATTTTTAATCTGACGTCAGACAAATAGATAGTTCATCTGACAGCAGGCATATAGATAGTTAATCTGACAGCAGACATATAGATAGTTAATCTGACAGCAGACATATAGATGTTTAATCTGACAGCAGACATATAGATAGTTAATCTGACAGTAGCCATATAGATTTTTAATCTGAGAGCAGACATATAGATAGTTAATCTGAGAGTAGAACGGTACATTAATAATTTCTTTCTTGTTTTTTCCAGCTGTGAACAAAGGGCAAATAACCTTTGATACAAGATGAATTGTGCCCCTTTGCTCGCTGCACTTGTTTCTCTTGTGATGGGTTTCGGCGGTGCAGGTAAACATATAACAGTGTTATGGGCAGTCTCCTCTAAGTAAACATATAACAGTGGAATGTGCAGTCTCCTCTAAGTAAACATATAACAGTGGAATGTGCGGTTTTCTTTATGTAAATATATAACAGTGTAATGGGGAGTGTCCGTTAAATATCTATAGCACAGTGTCAATAGCATTCTCTTTAAGAACGTACTTGCTTTTGCACACCATCAGGCAAACATTTTTACTGAAATTGGTCAAATAATATCAATAATCTTAGCGCCATTAGGAGGTCAAATGATATAAAGAATCTTAACACCATTAGGAGGTCAAAGGATGTAAAGAATCTTAACACCATTAGGAGGTCAAATGATATAAAGAATATTAACACCATTTTAGGAGGTCAAATGATATAAAGAATCTTAACGCCATTAGTAGGTCAAATGATATAAAGAATCTTAACGCCATTAGGAGGTCAAATGATATAAAAAATCTTAACGCCATTAGTAGGTCAAATGATATAAATAATCTTAACACCATTAGTAGGTCAAAGGATATAAAGAATCTTAACACCATTAGTTGGTGAAAGGATATAAAGAATCTTAACGCTATTAGGAGGTCAAAGGATATAAAGAATCTTAACGCCATTTAATGGGGCCAAATGATATAAAGAATCTTAACGCCATTAGGAGGTCAAATGATATAAAGAATCTTAACGCCATTAGGAGGTCAAATGATATAAAGAATCTTAATGCCATTAGGAGGTCAAATGATATAAAGAATCTTAACGCCATTAGTAGGTCAAATGATATAAAAAATCTTAATGCCATTAGTAGGTCAAATGATATAAAGAATCTTAACGCCAATAGTTGGTGAAATGATATAAAAAATCTTAATGCCATTAGTAGGTCAAATGATATAAAGAATCTTAAGGCCATTAGTTGGTGAAAGGATAGAAAGAATCTTAACACCATTAGTTGGTGAAATGATATAAATAATCTTAACACCATTAGTTGGTGAAAGGATAAAAGAATCTTAACACCATTAGTTGGTGAAAGGATATAAAGAATCTTAACACCATTAGTTGGTGAAATGATATAAAGAATCTTAACACCATTAGTTGGTGAAATGATATAAAGAATCTTAACACCATTAGGAGGTCAAAGGATATAAAGAATCTTAACACCATTAGTTGGTGAAAGGATATAAAGAATCTTATCGCCATTAGTTGGTGAAAGGATATAAAGAATCTTAACACCATTAGGAGGTCAAATGATATAAAGAATCTTAACACCATTAGTTGGTGAAAGGATATAAAGAATCTTAACGCCATTAGGAGGTCAATGATATAAAAAATCTTAACGCCATTAGGAGGTCAAAGGATATAAAGAATCTTAACGCCATTAGGAGGTCAAATGATATAAAGAATCTTAACGCCATTAGGAGGTCAAATGATATAAAGAATCTTAACGCCATTAGGAGGTCAAATGATTTAAAGAATCTTAACGCCATTAGTAGGTCAAATGATATAAAGAATCTTAACGCCATTAGTTGGTGAAAGGATATAAAGAATCTTAACGCCATTAGGAGGTGAAAGGATATAAAGAATCTTAACGCCATTAGGGGGTCAAATGATAAAAGAATCTTAACGCCATTAGGAGGTCAAATGATATAAAGAATCTTAACGCCATTAGGAGGTCAAATGATATAAAGAATCTTAACACCATTAGTTGGTGAAAGGATATAAAGAATCTTAACGCCATTAGGAGGTCAAAGGATATAAAGAATCTTAACGCCATTATTTGGTGAAATGATATAAAAAATCTTAATGCCATTAGTAGGTCAAATGATATAAAGAATCTTAACGCCATTAGGAGGTCAAATGATATAAAGAATATTAACGCCATTAGGAGGTCAAATGATATAAAGAATCTTAACGCCATTTTAGGAGGTCAAATGATATAAAGAATCTTAACGCCATTAGTAGGTCAAATGATATAAAGAATCTTAACGCCATTAGGAGGTCAAATGATATAAAAAGAATCTTAACGCCATTAGTAGGTCAAATGATATAAATAATCTTAACACCATTAGTAGGTCAAAGGATATAAAGAATCTTAACGCTATTAGTTGGTGAAAGGATATAAAGAATCTTAATGACATTAGTAGGTCAAATGATATAAAGAATCTTAACGCCATTAGTAGGTCAAATGATATAAAGAATCTTAACGCCATTAGGAGGTCAAATGATATAAAGAATCTTAACGCTTGTCTTACAAGAAAATCAACCCACAGATGGTATAGATAATAGCATACTTAAAATTCTTGTATAAAAATCATTTCAAAGCAACATAGTTAAATAACAACATAGCCAAATAATTATATAGCAACAGAGCTACATATCAACATAAGTACATAGCTACATAGCAATATAGCTACATAGATAAACAGCAGGAGACTAATCAAAATCAACGTTGAATAGACAGATGAGACTCTTTAATCTTGGATTGCAACTCATCTAAGACAAGGAAATTTTGAATGCAAACCGGGAGATGGAACCCCTTGGCGGATAACATTGGTACAATAAGGCATTCCAACAACTCCTGCAACGCCACTGGTGCTAAGCTGCATCATCCACATATCATGTTCCCTTTTGTTATCCATTGGCGTGGAGAGATGCAATATGCTGTGTAGGGAACGAGCTTGTAATCCAAAATATAGAATAATCCCAGGCCATGTGGATTTGGTTCTCCGAAGTCTACACCATCGTCACATTGTGACGGACGGACGCCCGACTGAAAGAAGCAGAAAACTTTTTAAAAAATGTTATAACACCGAATGCTATTGTCTGTTATTTACTCATGTTATTGTTCGTCCTTCGCATCGGAAGAAGACCATGCGGCTATACTTGACGGTGAGTACGCGGGTAGCTTGTGAATCATATCTGTGCCGGGAGAACTTCCCCACATGAAGGACGCACGTGTTTTGGGGAGCTCTGGTGGTATCTTACATTTTTCTTTTATATTTTGAGGGTCCGCGATCAATTTATTGATCATTCTGGCTCCTTGTTTCGATTCAGAATGTGCCTTCTTTGATATGAGTTGCCATGCAATGCTAACGAGACCCATCCACCCGGCAAATCTGCTTCTCCTTCCAGTGTGCTTTGTTTGGCGTGAGCGGTACGTTGACTCTCCGAAAGTGTGAGGCTGTGGGATTTAAAGCCAGACAGTTTCCTATGAGTTCAGGTCGATGTCCATGGATAATAGGGACACTTTAAGGCAAGCTGTTGAAACGTTATGTTTCTTCTGACCAGTCTTGACCGTAGGTCAGTTGTGTAGGCAGTCTGCTGTCTGACATTCTCCCAACACTCCCCCGCCTGAAGAAAAAAAAAACTTAACGTATCCTAATGGAAATAACGTGTGGATTCGGAGAAAGCCAGCCTTTTATAGGACATCTAAAGAAGAGACTGCCCTGCTACCGTATGCCCAGAGGACTCCGTAAACAGCAACACGATGGATTGCTTTGTTTCGAACATGCCTGCTGCATACTGTCCGGGTTTGAATTCAGTGTTTCCTTCTCTTAAATGAGTTGCCATGCTCTTAGCGATTCACAACACTGAGCTGTCTCCGCCTTTTGTCCGTTGACCAAGCAGTAGTTCTTCCGCACAATTTGCACGATTCAGTCTTTACATGCTATAGGGGACAAGCCCTGTTTTCCCGAAAGTTCTATGCCTTTCGGCTACCCTCAACCTGGAATCGTTGTCTGGGTTGTGGTCGCTGTGCATGTTACAGTTTCTTGGAACCACAGGTGAGAGTTGAGTACAGAGACTTCCGGCTGTTTCTCAACAAGAAGTTTTTTTTTCCTATTCAGCCTAACAGTAGATCTATATTGTAGTTGTATTTAGAAGGAGAAATACGTTGATAACTTCCGGCTACAACAAGATGGCGGTATAATAATACACAAAAGGAAGGAATCTCAGCGTGTAGGCGCTTCGGTAAAGCAAGGGAGACAGTTAAAAATGAATATTGGAAATTGGCTTCTGCGCAAGTAGTTCGAACTTTTAATTAATTTTAATTGTTTTGCGGTTTCATTCAGGATCAGAATTTATGCTGTTATCTAAATATCTACCGTTATACTTGCCTTCTATGGATCTGCGCTTTTTTGGCCTTCTAAGGATCTGCCGTTATACTGGCCTTTTAAGGATCTGGGATTGTAAAGGCCTTCTAAGGATCTGCCGTTGTAAAGGCCTTCTAAGGATCTGCCGTTGTATTGGCCTTCTAAGTAAAAACCAGTGTACTGGTCTTCTAAGGATCTGCCACTATACTGGCCTTCTAAGGATCCACCGTTAAACTGGCCTTCTAAGGATCTGTCATTGTAAAGGCCTTCTAAGAATCTGCCGTTATATTGGCCTTCTAAGTATATACCGTTGTTCTGGCCTTCTAAGGATCTCCCGCCAAACTGGCCTCTCCCTAACTTTTAGGATCCCACTTCCTCACTGAACCCTATTGACAAAATGTCACAAAAAACGCGGTCATCTCTCTCTCTCTCTCTCTCACACACACACACACACGCACATACATATATATAATCAATGTTTTCAAATTGTTGTACTTCAGAGGCACAACCACCAACCACACTTTGTACCGGCGTGCAGGCCAACAGCAACAATTTCAAACACACACTCGTGTACGTCCCAGGAGCTGTCAAAGTGGAGTCGGTGGATCTTGTCTCCCAGCAGTCGGGAAGTCCATGCACTAAAGGAGTCTCCTACGGTTTTGTTGGGCCGGATGTGTACGTGGACAAGGGCTGCAGAGCAATCTTCAACGCTTGTTACATACCAGGTAAAAGATTGTTACATACCAGGTAAAAGCTTGTTACATACCAGGTAAAAGCATGTTGAAAACCAGTTAAATATTTGTAACATACCAGGTAAAAGCTTTTTACATACCAGGTTATAGCTTGTTGCATACCAGGTAAAAACGTGCTACATACCAGGTAAACCCTTGTTACATACCAGGTAAAAACGTATTACATGCCAGGTAAGTGCTTGTTAAATACCAGGTAGAAGTGTGTTACATACCAGGTAAAAACGTGTTACATACCAGGTAAACACATGTTACATACCAAGTAAACGCATGTTACATACCAGGTAAAAGCTTGTTTACATACCCTGTAACATTTAAAAGGTATCTTGCTTTTTTATGATTTATACTATTTTTTACAAGCTTTCATTTTAAATTCGCGTTCCGTTTCCCGTTAGTGACAATTTCAGACATTGCCCCTTCAGCGGGCAATAATTGCTTCAGAGTCAGACCACATGCTATTAAGATTGCCCCTTCAAAGTCAGACCACATGCTATTAAGATTGCCCCTTCAGAGTCAGACCACATGCTATTACCGTTGCCTCTTCAGCGTGCAATAATTGCCTCAGAGTCAGACCACACGCTATTAACATTGCCCCCACAGAGGCAAACCACTGCTATTAACATTGCCCCCCACAGAGGCAAACCACTGCTATTAACATTGCCCCCCACAGAGGCAAACCACTGCTATTAACATTGCCCCACAGAGGCAAACCACTGCTATTAACATTGCCCCCACAGAGGCAAACCACTGCTATTAACATTGCCCCCTCAGAGTCAAACCACTGCTGTTAAAATTTCCCCCACAGAGGCAAACCACAGCTATTAACATTGCCCCCACAGAGTCAAACCACTGCTGTTAAAATTTCCCCCACAGAGGCAAACCACTGCTATTATCATTGCCCCCACAGAGTCAGAGTATTGCTGTTTTGAAAAACAGTTTCCATGCCCAGGGTTTAGAGTATTAAATATTTAAAATTTGAGCAGATACGCGATTTGCATTTCCGAAGATGTTTAATTAATATTATCGGAGCTCCTCTCAGGTTTACCATAAGTCCTTAGATGAAAAAAAGAATGCTCAATGTTTTCATCAAATCCGGCTACCAACTCGTAGTCGGCTCCTAGGAGTACGGCGCACCAGCTTCTAGGACTACGGCGCACCAGCTTCTAGGACTACGGCGCACCAGCTTCTAGGACTACGGCGCACCAGCTCCTAGGACTACGGCGCACCAGCTCCTAGGACTACGGCGCACCAGCTGCTAGGACTACGGCGCACCAGCTCCTAGGACTACGGCGCACCAGCAGCTAGGACTACGTCTGCACCAGCTTCTAGGACTACGGCGCACCAGCTCCTAGGACTACGGCGCACCAGCTTCTAGGACTACGGCGCACCAGCTCCTAGGACTACGGCGCACCAGCTCCTAGGACTACGGCGCACCAGCTTCTAGGACTACGGCGCACCAGCTCCTAGGACTACGGCGCACCAGCTCCTAGGACTACGGCGCAGCCTATGACAATGTTAAGCGCTGTACAAATAAAAGTAAATTTAACCTACATAAACTAGTGTTCTTATTGAAAAGAGTTCCTGTCATAAGCTTGTCCAAGGTGAGGGTTCATTACACTGACTGGTATCTGCGTGCAATATCAGAATCAGGTAAAATTTCTTTTTAATGAGCGACAACCGAAGTCCATTGATTCATAGCTGTGATGGTGCTTGACAGACAACTGTGGCTCACTGATTCATTGCTGTGATGGTGCTTGACAGACAACTGTGGCCAACTGATTCATGGCTGTGATGGAACTTGACAGACAACTGTGGCCCATTGATTCATGGCTGTGATGGAACTTGACAGACAACTGTGGCCCATTGATTCATGGCTGTGATGGAGCTTGACAGACAACTGTGGCCCACTGATTCATAGCTGTGATGTTGCTTGACAGACAACTCTGGACCAGAATAACAGAATTGTATATAACAAGGAACACAATTGTATGTAACAAGGAACAGAAGAGCATATAACAAGGAACAGAATAGGATATAAGGAGGAACTTGATTGTTTATTACTATAGTATATAACGAGGAATATTATATAAATATTAATTTTAAAAAACATGTTGTGTAGGAGGAGGGGCCAGTTGTAAAAAGGAAAATGCCACATTAGATCAGAATATAAAGAAGAGATGGGATAAACAGAATAAAATACTAGGCACTAAACAGTCTTGCGGTATTTTTAAGAATCTCGTTTACCTCATTTATTGGGAATTTTATTTTATGCGCTTTGAACTCACTATGACCCAATACTTTCTTTCGTACCTGGAAAATGATTTTGGTGGATTATAACTTAAGTTTTGTAAATCCCTGGGTTCTTCTAATTACCAATCAACTCATTAGCAAACCTATCTGTGTAATAATCAACTTAATACCATATTTTTCCTTTATCTGTGCTAATTAAAGCTATTGCAAACCTTTACTAACCATCTGCACTAATTAAATGAATATCATATTGTTCCCTTATCGGTGCTAATTGACGTCATAGCAAACCTTTGGTTTTCCACTCAGGCATCAACCAACAAATCACGTGCTCAAATGAAGTGACAACTTCAAGGAGAAAGTGTGCTATGCAAATTTCCCGATCCAGTACCACAACGTGAGGAGCCAGTTGTCCAACTCACCTTGTGTTGAGAACCAGAGCTACAACATTGTCGCCAACATGGTCATCGTGAGGGGTGGGTGCAGGAGTGTGTTCAATGTTGGCACCACCAACACGCCTTGAGTACAACAATACGCTACATCATTTCGACACACCGACCACCCAGAGACCTACGACACACTGACCACCCAGAAACCTACGACACACCGACCCCCCAGAGCCCTACGACATACCGACCACCCAGAGACCTACGACACACCGACCACCCGGAGACCTACGACACACCGATCACCCAGAGCTCTACGACACACCGACCACCCAGAAACCTACGACACACCGACCACCCAGAGCCCTACGACACACCGACCACCCACATACCTACGACACACCGACCACCCACAGACCTACGACACACCGACCACCCACAGACCTTGCGCTACATCAACAGAATGCTCAATGTGTCTTCCTTTTTTCTTCTCATTAAAAACATTTAATATAGAATTAGATCCATTAAATTATAAGTGCTTTCACATAGAACATTTTATGTAATAATACATAGGCATTTTATTCTATGTAATCCATATGTGTTCGTGTCTATACCAATAAATGAAATAAATACATACGTACATGCCTTCTTATGTTTAAACAAAAGTTGGATAATGGCACGGTTGTTTTCAAGAAAAATTATACTATTCATAAGGGGGACTGTGCTCAAGCCTTGTGACGTAAGTCAAGAGTGGAACAAGATATGCTTATGCTTGAACAAAAAAAGGCAGTACAATTAATAGATAGGTCCGCAGAGACGAGCATATTAACAATGTATGTAACCTATCAAACCAGACCCTGGGGTTCTTAAGGCGTAATCTAAACATTGGCAACTCCTGTGTGAAAGAAAGAGCATATAAAGCCTTTATCCGTCCGATTTTAGATTATGCATCTTCAGTCTGGGACCCACTTGCCGAGAAGAGCATTGACAGGTTGGAGGCGGTCCAGCGACGGGCAGCACGATTTGTCCTGAAAAATTCTAGGCTGGCCACCATTGGAGGATCGACGACGACAAGCCAGGCTCTCCAGTCAGGGACTGGAACAAGCTTTCAAAAGGAACAGTTGAGGCGACAACACTAGACACATTTGTGTCTATTGCCTCAAGCCTTCAAACTCACAGCAGATGATTCCCTCACAAAGTGGCACTGGAAATCAGTGAAATACCCTCATCACCACCAGGAACAGAAACATTGCAAATCCCCTCTACATGCATAGGAGCCAAAATGATCAATAAATTGATCGTGGGCCCTTCAGATATAGAAGAAGAATAGTACGTTTCGACTGAATGCCTTTCTTCAGCAATCAATACAAAACAATAAGAAAACATATTTGAAAATGAAATCTTAAATGTTGCAAGATGGCATGGTCGCTCTCTCTGTCTCTGTGGAGTGACGTCAACCACGCTTACATTTACCAGCGGGCTGTACCGTCCGGATAGCCAACTAGGTCAAGCGGCGCGCATGGGCAGGGCCTGAAGAGAGTGTGGGCATGGACAGGGTGTTCCGAAGAGAGCATAAAGTCAACATTATTAAGCACTTGTATTATCTCTCTTCTCTCTCTCTCTCTTTCTTTCTCTCTTTCTCTCTCCCTCTCTCTCTCTCTCTCTCTCTGTGTGTGTATATGTGTGTGTGCGTGCGCGTTTGTCTGTCTGTGTGTGTGTGTGTGTGTGTGTCTGTGTCTTAGTGTTAATGTTCATTATTGGAAATAAAAACCTGTTAAAAACATAACAATGACAGAAATTACTTAAGCTCATTTTAAAATGCGTTTCTTTGTACGTACACTGGAGGCCCCAGTCCTGTTAAAACGGTCCCCATGAATTGCTAACGAGTACCCGGAGCCCAAAAAGATTCCACTCCTCAATCCGACACCCCTTCCCTCCCCCCCCCCCCCCCCCCCCCCCCC
>CAXITT010000765.1:292693-317375 GCA_964033795.1 Lymnaea stagnalis | reverse complement strand
GTGTCAGAGACCTGCCACAGATCTAACAAATTAAAGCAAGATATTGAGTGTTGAATGCGTGTCAGAGACCTGCCACAGGTCTAACAAATTAAAGCAAGATATTGAGTGTTGAATGCGTGTCAGAGACCTGCCACAGGTCTAACAAATTAAAGCAAGATATTGAGTGTTGAATGCGTGTCAGAGACCTGCCACAGATCTAACAAATTAAAGCAAGATATTGAGTGTTGAATGCGTGAAAGAGACATACCCCAGGTCTAACAAACTAAACCAAGATATTGAGTGTTGAATGCGTGTCACAAACCGATGCTTCTCTGTTAATTATAAATTGAGCTGTGGTAAGTTTTTAGTTGAAGATGGGACCTTGTCGCAATCAATCGTTATGGTGTTTACTCTAAATCTAGGAAACAGAATAGAAATAAACTATAAAGCCTCATTAATGCCAAAGCTTTGAAGGTTTTGTTTTTGCTGTTTGTTTTGTTTTTTTTTTTGTTTGTTTTTAAATTTTATTTACAATCCCCACAAATGGGGAATTAATCAATAGACATTGGTTCTTGTACTCACCGTTACTATGTTGTTGTTTTTTATCTCAAGCAGCGCAAGTGCTCTGATACAAAAGAGACTGGAACTGTTGGTACAAATTGAAAAATGTGAAACGACATTCTTGTTCTAACACAATACCTGATTCAATAAACAGCTTTTTTTAACACACAACTTTCTCAGCATACACCGGGCGACACCGGCATTAAGGTACTTCCGGTAACAGGCAAACTTGCTGAAAATAAAGCAGCAAGCTTAACAGTAGCTGTATGCTGTACTTAATAACACAACATTTATTTAAATATTCTGCTTATACAGAATGGATCTCAAGAGAAAAGCAATGGACAGTGCAATGGTCCCTTTTAAAAAGCCACGACAAGATCTAGTCGCGGTTGGGACACATCATTCACTCAATTCACTTGTTCAGTCGGTAAGAGTAATAAGAAGACGTCTTCTCACTTCTAATTAATTATTAATTGACTTAAATCAACGATAAAAGCCTAGATGTTAAGTTCAATGTTGTGGTAGAAAATATAGTAGAGTTACGGCTACTAAACTTTTTCACTTGTAAGACCAAGATTTACTTACCTTATTTAGGTAACCCCGTATTTACTCGCATTAGGTCTCACTTTTACTTTTTTACCTAAACCAAATATTTTGATAAAATAAAAATCAAAGTATGACCTATCCGCCATACAACCATCCCACTCAACCTTCGTCATCCTTTCATTATCATTTTTATGCTTAAAAATTAGGCAGGTGGAAAGGGTGAGATGTGCTCAGTGCATATTACAACATGGCATGGGTATTACGCAAAGCATCCTAGGCATAATTTGCCATGGGGGTAGAGTGCAATGCTTCCTTCCACTGTGATATTATCATATTCATATATATTATATTTAGGCTGCGGCTATTCGGACCCGGGTACAAGAGTGAGAGGTTGGGTTCATTAAAAAATATTTAAAATATTATTGTAGGGTTTGTAATACCAAATGTGGTATCAAATGAAAGATAATTGAATGGACTATATTCATATGTAATAAACTTACTTCTTCAGTTTAACTAAAATAAATTACCACAAATGAGATTCGCATAGCATTTCGTCTAAAGTGACCCGGGTACGCTTAGCCACTATAGACCAATTTGAGGGAGGAATCATTGGGCATTGGGATTCACCATAGTCATATCCATAGGGAATTATGTTAAGGGCGCTTTGCACTCTACCTGTCACGTAACATGCTTAGGGTTTGACTTGTCTTGCCCTACCCAACACCAACCTATTTTGGCAGTTAAATAAAAACTTTCTCATCTACAATCTCTAACTCATAGGCCTAACTAAAAGTCAGAAGGCTTTGGCTAAGGTCATACAGAAATTTATATACATAACTGATATAATATAAACTATTTTTGGATTAAATGATAAAGTCTTTCCACCCAAATCTTGGTTAGAACTTAAATTTGACAGTGTTCATTTTTCATTAATTTAATGCAGGGTTTCATTTGCTTATAGTTTATAGTTTATTTCAAATCTTTAAGACCTTTGGAGGCCTAATCATATTCCGATTTCTAAACTTCCATTCAGGGACCGCCAAGAACTTCGAACTTAATGGCTCCCATTATGCTTTTGACTGGACATGAAGGAGACATCTTCTGTTGTAAGTTTTCTCCAGATGGCCAGCTGCTCGCTTCAGCAGGTTTTGACCGCCTCATTTGTAAGTTCACTCTTTTTATTATAATACTTAAAATCTCTGTGCATAAGCCTGAGAAAAATTCTGTAAAAGTTAATTTAACTTTTCTGTAATGGACTTATTAAAAAAACACACAAACCAATTATGCAAAGATTCAAAAAGTCTTCAGTGCCAACAGGTTGACTGAACATTTTGAAGTCATTGCATTGCTTTAAAATGTCAATCTTGTGTCACTGTCAAATTTAATACTTTCCTAACTTATCAATGACAAATTATTTTAATATTTCATAATTTTTTTTACATTGGATTTTTTTCCAGATTTTTGGACAGTCTATGGCGAGTGTGAAAATTTTGCTATGTTAAAAGGTCATACAGGAGCAGTTATGGATTTACAATTTTCCACAGATGGCAGGTTGGTTTTTAACTCTGATATAATAATAATAATAAGACGTCTTATATAGCGCGGTACCCCAGCCTAGGGCTGGGCTCACCGCGCTGTACTTAAAAATTTTATCAAAAGAGACATAATTATGACATTAAAATAAAATACATTTATGAAAAAAAAGAACAGCAATGTATATTCACCCAACCCCACTATATAACTTTTACAAGACAAACCATGGACGGCAGCCAGCAAGATGTGCATCATTTATTTATTTTATTATTTAAAACAGAATTTAATCTATCAAGAGCAGTATTCTTTAAAATAACTTGGTATTTTCATTGAGCCCTTTGATCATCTAAGTATATATTATTTCTCCAGCATGGTCTTCTCAGCATCAACAGATAAAACTGTAGCCGTGTGGGACATTGAATCTGGTGAGAGAATGCGCAAGTTGAAAGGTCACCAGACTTTTGTCAACTCTATCAATCCTGCCCGTAGGGGACCACAGCTTTTATGTACTGGTAGTGACGATGGCACTGTGAAGGTTAGTACCATAACAAGGGGTTTGCGCTTGTGTTGTAAGGTTTGAAATTGTGCCAAACTGATTGATTAGACAACCATTAAATGATCTAAAAATGAAAAAAAAACTTCAAAATTTTATTGGATGGATTTTTATTAATTACAAACATCCATTTAAATAACGACATGCTTATATGAATACAACATACAGCTTATCACATTCCTTACTCTAAGATATGCTAAATAAGCTGGGTTTTTCTCACAACAGACATGGGATGCACGTAAAAAGGGAACAATCAACACATTTCAGTGTACATACCAGGTGACAGCAGTCACATTCACTGACACAGCTGAACAGATCATCTCTGGAGGAATTGACAATGAGTTGAAGGTAATTTATTTTAGATTCACTTTATTAGACCAATGTTTTAGTCGGAGAAGAAAAATTATTCCCTGTTAAATGACGGTGCATTCTATTTGGTTTACATTATAAACTCAGACCTGCCGACCCTTCCGATTTTGTCGACATTATACAGATTTTTACCCCTCATTCCGACCTTCCAATGAACCCCTTGAAATTCGGATTTTTTAAATTTATAATTTTTCACCCGTCATAAAAATCCGAAAGCGACAAAAAAACAACAAAAAAAACTGGTACGACAGGAAGTGTTGCATTTGTTTTTATAAAGTGCATACATGTCCGACAACATTGCAAATAAGTGAATTATTATTGAGATATTCGTCAAGCTATTATATATTCGACCAAGTCACATGACCACAGTAACAAAGTTGCGCAAGGTATTTGTCCGTCAGCTTGTCATGTGACCGATCAGAGTTTACGGTACTTCATTTCAACAAATTTAAGATAGTTTGGACATATACACGAAAAAGAAATATGTTCAATTATACACAAGAAATACTAGGACCATTGTTGGTATATATAATGAATGATTGGTTAAAAAGTGACAATAGTTTTTATAAAGCGTGGCATGCATGCCGGATAAATATCTCCCGCACTATTTGTCCAGGCGCCTGACATGTAGACACTGCCTTGTTTTTATCGAAGCGAACCGCAATCTTCAAATCATTCTTTAATCATCAATTGATGCGATCGTGATTCATCCTTTTGACAAGGCTAAAAAATAATAATTTTTTTTAAAGCTTTTTGTTAGTAAATGGTTAAATCTATTGAAAGTGATGGGTACAATGATATTAATAAACATATTTTAGCCCCCCAAAAAACCAGACAACTGCAGCTAAAAGTAATCCATGTCTAATTTCTTTCGATTCAGTTAGCACAGCGGTTCTCAACCTGTGGGTCGCGACCCCTTTGGGGGTCATTCAGTTAGCATAGCGGTTCTCAACCTGTGGGTCACGACCCCTTGGGGGTCGCACGACCCTTTCACAGGGGTCGCCTAAGACCATTGGAAAACGCATACACTCAACAGTTATAAAGTATCAACCAAAATAATTTTGTGGTTGGGGGTCGCCACAACATGAAGAACTGTATTAAAGTGTCGCGGCATCAGAAAGGTTGAGAACCACTGAGTTAGCAGATCGTTTTATTTACTACATTTCTTATTGAAGGAAATATTTCTCCAGCCAACACCGGTCGTTTTAATGCCAGAATCAAAGAAATGTTTCCAGGCTCGCAGATTGCTAGAAGATTGTAAAGAAAAATTACAATGTAACAAGGGCAAGCATGAAAGTTGATACTTTTTCTAACTTGCTTGTAACTTAAATTGTCAATTGCAATGCTAACCTTCAGTTGTCCAAAGAGCTGTGGACAAGTGGAAAATGGCCACTAGGGATATGCTGGAAAACTGAACTCTCACTAAGAGTCTTAACAGCATGTGTACTTAGTATCAAGATCTTAAACCAACCCCCTGCTGGGCGCCACTCCCTGGGGGCAGTGGCCCCACTTCCTCCCCTGCGGTCACCCCCCTACAGATTTTTTTTTTCGGTAGGTTGGCAGATCTGTAAACTAGAGCACTAGGGTTGAGTCACTTTATTAAATTTATAATTAGTGATGCACTGAACTGAATTCAACTCATTGAATTACCGGTATAATGGGAGTTTTTTTTTACAAAAATAGAACATACATTTTGTTATATCTTTCCCATGTTTATAAAGCTGTTATGCTTTTATACCTATCATATGTTTATGAAGCTGTATTGTTGCTATACCTATCATATGTTTATGAAGCTGGTAAAATATATTTCTTCTTCTTCTTCTTCTATATCTTAAGGGCCCACGATCAATTTATTGATCATTTTGGCTCCTATGCATGTAGATGGGATTTGCAATGTTTCTGTTCCTGGTGTTGATGAGGAAATTTCACAGATTTCCAGTGCCACTCAAGTTATTGAGGAAACACCAAATCATCTCCCGGATTCTACATCTTGCACAAGCACCTGTGTTGAGCACTTGAAAGAGGAAAAGTTGATCCACGTTGCTGCATGATACCAAGATGTCTGTGGATGGGGCCCATTGACCTTGGCTGGATACTCATCTGAGAAAAAGAAAACTTTCGATTCAAACGCCCAGAGATTGAGTTCCGTGGGCGGTGTGACATGCTGACACAATGAAACTTCCTGGCGATGCCACTGGTGCCGAGCCGTATCATTCATACCTGATGTTCCTTTATGTTATTAGAGTGTGTCGAGAGAGGAAATTTACCGTCTATTGATCCAGCTTGTCCTGAAATAAAAATCCCATGTTCTGTCATTTCATCCTGCAAAGTCTACACCATTGTCACATTGTAACGGATAGATAAAGTCTACACCATTGTCACATTGTAACGGATAGATAATGTCTACACCATTGTCACATTGTAACGGATAGATAATGTCTACACCATTGTCACATTGTAATGTATAGATAAAGTCTACACCATTGTCACATTGTAACGGATAGATAATGTCTACACCATTGTCACATTGTAATGTATAGATAAAGTCTACACCATTGTCACATTGTAACGGATAGATAATGTCTACACCATTGTCACATTGTAACGGATAGATAATGTCTACACCATTGTCACATTGTGATGGATAAAGTCTACACCATTGTCACATTGTGATGGATAGATAAAGTCTTCACCATTGTCACATTGTGACGGATAAAGTCTACACCATTGTCACATTGTGACGGATAAAGTCTACACCATTGTCACATTGTGATGGATAGATAAAGTCTACACCATTGTCATATTGTGATGGGTAGATGCCAGAAAATACCGAGAAAGAAAAGCATCTGCCTAATTATTACAATGTTTAATTTTTTCAGTTTTGACATACATTTTTTAAGATTTTTATAAATCCTTTATTTGAACCTTTCAGGTCTGGGATTTGAGAAAAAATGCAGTCTTATACAAGATGAGAGGACATTCAGATACTGTAACAGGACTGGAGTTGAGTCCAGAGGGATCCTATCTTTTATCAAATTCCATGGATAACACATGTGAGTGAATGGACATTCTAGTGTATCAGCTGTTAGCATTGTGACTATGGTTATACCATTTCTTTACACAACGAACAGGATTTGGCAACCTGTTCTTCAAGCTGTTATAACAAGTGTCATAATACATACAGATTTAAAATGATCAAACAGCTAGCCACATGACCAAGCTGTTGTTTCCTTAGCTACCGGTACATTAAGCTAATGAAGCTGCTGTTTTCCCTCTGATTTTTTTCTAATTTTGAGCTTTTTTTTACAATAATTTACCCATAAAACTTCAAGATCGTTTTTTTGTAGCATCACATTTTTAAAAAAAAGTAATTATTATTTGTATCACTAAAATAACTAATAGAAAATGAATCCTGTGGCACATTAAAGTATACAGATTCTGAGGGTAAATTGGACATTTATGTGAGCTATGTAAGGTGACCATGACCTTTAAATAGTGAGGACTGTTGCACCACTGTTTTCTCTGCCTTCGAATCACTTCTGCACTTACTTTTGGGTCTGTTTATCATATTCATGTGTTTTTTTTAGACTCAGAAAATGATACTTTCAGTTAAAAAAATATGTCCTTTGGATATGAGAAATGAAAAAAAATAAGGCATTGGTGACTTCAAATTTCTCTTATGATTGACCATTATGACAGCATCTATGTTAATATGAATTTCATCCAAAGGAAAAGCCATTCATTATTATCATGAATTTCTCTTTCAAATACCATCCATTGCAGATAAACAGATGTAATTGACAGTTTTAAAATGTTGAATTATGCCATGACCTGGAAAAAACTGACATTTCAATGTCCCTGCTAGAAATAACTGAGATTTCAATGGCCCTGCTTCTGCTAGAATAAACTGACATTTCAATGTCTGTGCTAGAATAAACTTACATTTCAATGTCCCTGCTAGAAATAACTGACATTTCAATGTCCCTGCTAGAAATACTGACATTTCAATGTCCCTGCTAGAAATAACTGACATTTCAATGTCCCTGCTTTTGCTAGAATAAAGTGACATTTCAATGTCTGTGCTAGAATAAACTTACATTTCAATGTCCCTGCTAGAAATAACTGACATTTCAATCTCCCTGCTAGAAATAACTGATATTTAAATGTTCTTGCTAGAATAAACTGACATTTCAATGTCCCTGTGCTAGAATAAACTTACATTTCAATGCCCCCGCTAGAATAAACTTACATTTCAATGTCCCTGCTAGAAATAACTGATATTTTAATGTCCATGCTGGACTTAGGTTGCATGTAAATTCAAGGATTATTAAATATGCTTTGATACTGATCGCACCCTCGATAAACACATCGCTGCATTCTGCCTCGCCCAACTGTTGACAGGTGCGAGGTCCAAATTTAGAATCCTTGATACAAAGTAGTTATTGAATTAATCAAATGGTTAGATTCTACCCTTTTCATTGATTCCATAGAGAACAGGGTTGACTTTTTTTTTTACAAATGTATTTGATTTAAATCAAATTTTTAAAGCTTTTAATTGATTTTTGTTCTTCTTTTTTTTAAAAAGAATTGCATAAGATTTAGAAGTATTCTATTCTAGTGTCTCTGGTTTTTTCCTTTTTATTTTACTTTAGCAGTTCAAATAGTTTACATGTTTTTAATAATTGTAAAGCGCTTATAAGGTAAGCGCCATAAAAAAATGCCTAAATAAATAAATAAAGTACACTAATGTTTATAAAGTTTAAACTAATGTTTTTATATAAATTGGATATTTTGATATTTAAATAAGATTTTCCAAATTTAGATAGTCTACTTATTTATTTATTTATTTTTTTTAAAAAGGATTTCTTTAGATTTTGAAGTATAATTAATTTTTATAATGATCAAACATAAATTCCAATTTGATTTTGACTTACTGATTTAATTATTAGTAAAATCAAATTAGAAAAATTAATAAAATACAATAAATATTATCTATATGAAAGGTTTTTCATACTTTTTCCGAAATCTGACATTTCTCTTTATATTCTAATAAAATTATTATAACATACCAAATGATTAATTAAAAAAGTTTAAAACTTATTTGTTAACATTACAATAAAAATATATATCAAATCTATTTGAATACAAATTTCAGACTTTCAAATTATCCTTATCAATGTCATTTGATTCCACAAAAGCCATCAGATTAAATGTACGAATGGAAAAGCTAGTTGTCAAGCTTTCTCAACCCCAAGTTAATTTCTAAAGACTGAAAATTTTAATTTGATTTGAATAAAAATGAAATTTATGATTATAAAATTGTGCAATCATATTAAGAAATTAAATATTGTGTGACTTATAATACATAAAACCAACATAAGTTCTTTCTAGCAAGTATCTTTAAATATAAATAGGTTAGATAAATAAATATAAGTAAAATTAATTAAAATCAATTTTTTATCATTTATATTGTGACTTTTATTGGTCCATAACCGTCCATTTTAAATTGTGATTGAAATTAGTGACTTATTTGAGTTGATTTGAATCATCTGAACCCTGATGGAGAATGGCATCAAGCTCATATTTGTTTTAAAAATGCTTTCATCAATTTAGAACCAGAGAAGTTTTCCTACTCTGAAACAGACTTTAAGAACAAATGATATTTTTTTAATGATGTCATCATTATATATGTAAAAGTTAACACCTTCGTCTAACCTGTGCTGTAACATCTTATAACATTTTAATCATCTTATATTACCCAGTAAAAGATAAGTTAGATATGGTGACTTTTGATCCAAATGAACTATTCTGTCTTTTTTATTTAATAGTGCGCATCTGGGATGTGCGGCCGTACGCTCCCCAAGAAAGATGTGTTAAAATCATGTCAGGCCATCAGCACACTTTTGAAAAGGTAAAGCATTGGATTTATTTTATATTTTACTATTTTTTGTTCACATGAATCATCTGGACATTTATGGACCACCATATATTATGTATGCACTGATGGGGGAGAGAGAGTGGTTGATTTTGGAAAAAGAATAGTTGCCTTTTCACTTGTGTTTTATTTTGACTGTTATAAAAACAAGTAACCTATGCTTAGCAGAGCAAACACAATTCTGTACATCGAACCAGGAATTCTTATTACCACAGGGTATTGCTAATAGTAATAGAACATAAATTGTGTAGCAAATTGAAATAAAAAAAAATATTTTCTACTGCAAAAGTTGGGAGTTAAGCTTTAAAAATTATGCATTCATCATTACCCGTATGTTAGTCAAATGGGTCGTATGTTAGTCAAATGGGTCGGGTCGTACGCCACAAGTTAGGAAACACTGGTTTACAGTGACTTGTCTGCATATAATTGTCCGGTATGTGATTAATGGTTTATAAATGAATTAATTTTGTTTGTGTACAGCAGTGTTTTTAATATATGGTTGGCCCCTTATAAAAAAGAAATATCTTTGATATAAGATCCTATTTTTTTAAAAGTATCAACAATAAATAATTACAAGAACGTAATGTATTTTCATTTCATATTGTATTAATAAATATAATATTGACATTTAAAATTGAAAAAAAAATTATTTCAAAGGTATGTACTCAACAAACACTAATATGGTAAATATTAGAAGCAGATGAAAAAATAAGTCTAAAGCTGGTACACAGTGACGTTGGGTTAACTTGAGACATTTTCTTTTCTCTATCATCAGGTAACAAATGTAACAACCAATTTTAAGATTAAATGTACATAAATCAAGCCATTAAATTATTCCAGAATCTGCTGAGGTGTGCTTGGTCACCGGATGGCAGCCGTGTTGCTGCTGGGTCGGGTGACAGATTTGTGTACGTTTGGGACACCACATCCCGTAGAGTGGTATACAAGCTGCCAGGCCATGCTGGCTCTGTTAATGAAGTTGACTTCCACCCCAATGAACCTGTCAGTGAGTACAAAACAGTAGAAAGCACCCAATGGCTCCTGGTTTATAGCCTCTAACCCAACTGTGTCATCAAACTAAATCAGCATACAATTGATAGTAATATACACTCGTATAGTAATTTATCACCAGAATCCTTAACATAACTTTCATTCACAGAACAAAAAATTGGCCAGTCAGTCAAATAATTTTGTGAAGTAATATTTCCATTGCCAAAATAATAATTTACTTTTTATTATTCAAACCTTAAAGTTTGATAACATCTTCGTGTTGTAGAAATAGTTAACAATATGACCAACCAAATAAAATAAAACAATGGTTAAATTAATTTCATTTTTTCTCTTTTTTAGTTTCCTCCTGCTCAAGTGACAAGAAGATCTATCTAGGTGAGCTGGACTAGGCCAAGAGACACTTCACTTTCATGTTCATTCACTGTAAATAGATTTCATTAAAAAAATGTATATTATGTCTTGTTATTTGTTCATCAATATTGCATGTGTTGTTTGAAAAGAATGAAACATTTTAAATATGCTGTTGAGTACACCTCATTGTGTTTGCATGATGTTACAAAAGCTGCATAAGCATTTCATTGATCCCAAGTACATAAAAGATAAAAGAGCCTGTGAGAAAACAGAGGTGTCAGCTACTTGACTCTCTCACACCAGAAGAAAAGATTCTTTTATTCATCCAACTAAATGGAAATGTTTGTTTTTTTAAATTACATTGTCCATATTCAAATTCAGCACAAAATAGAAATAAATATTCCAACAAAGACAACATTTTACAACTAGAACAATTTAAACACAAAACATCTATAGTATTTCTCTAGTGTCAAAATCAGCCATTATATACCGGTACTATAAATCTTAATGACTTAAGAAGCTAATGACCTGTCAATAAAGGTTTTGTGCCACCCCTGTCACTGTAAACTTTTTTTTATAGATTATATTTTAAATTTTAATGGACTGTTGGGTTGTACAAAAAGTAATCAGCACTTGTCATGCTTTTTAGAAAGACATTTTTCACAGTACCGGTGCTGTAGATAATAAATGAAGGGCTGCCGTCAAGCTATGTGAATGAAATAGTAAAAAAAGATATTGTAGGAAAGTGCCAGTAAATGGACAAAGCCACCATATGAAATGGCTCCCCACATCCACAGAACTTAACGTCAAAGTAAAATCATGGCTATGACAGGAACCCAATAAGAGTTGGCTTAAAATGTTTAATTTTCAAACAATACCAGTACTCAAAGCTGTACTGGTACTTGTGAACAGCTGAATAAGTATAACTAAAATCAACTTTCCCTTTTAATCCCATGGATTTAAAATGAAGACAGGGTGTAAAAATCTGCATGGATAAAAGGTATCTTGAGTTTGGGATGGGTTTACTCTAATATAAATCAAATGAATTTATTTATAGATATCACAACAAAAGCAAATAATCATTTCAACCAACATCTAACGTTTGTGGTCTAGTTAACAGAGCGCTAATACTAATACAGATACTACTTACCACTATGCCGTTTGGCCATAATTTTCTCCAGTGCTTCCACCAAAGACAAATGATTTCTGTAGGCCAGGAATGTAATTGTTATAACCAGGGTTATACTGCGTCATTCCAGCTGGCGTGTTGGGTTTGAATTTTTTGGCTGGTGGCACAGACAATCCTTTTACTTTATTCTGGTGTTTTGAACCTTCAATGGCATCATGATACACATATAATGATATATATGAATAGATTATATAAGACCAAAATGTATAAATCATCTGAATATTCCCAAGAAATCCTAAATTTTGGTTTGTCCAATAAAGAAATAGAACAAGATATGTGAAAGCTTGAAAGGAAAAAAACAGGACGCTATTTCCTGTAACCTCTTTAGTAGCACATATGTTTTGGTGTTAGACACATGAAACAGGAGTTAGTCCATTGGAAGACCTTAAAGACATTATCCTTTGGACTATGAGTATCTAGGTTATTTCCAAGGGAACATACCTTTACAATGACTTCATGGTTTGACCAGAGCGACCATAGAAGCGGCTTAACTAGTACTAATACTAATACAGTGCAAAGAAATATGAGCCTAGAAAAATGAAATCTGAAGCTGGTTCGTCTTCCCAAGTCCCATACTCTATAAATTACAAGTCAGAATTCTCACCTCACTTAACTCCCTTGTAAATCATTATTATCTGTGACAAAACATATCACAGCAGGATGCTCCAACACACTGAAACCATAAGAGTAAATACCTACCACTTCGGTGGGCATCCATCTGTGCTTGAGAATTAACAGAAATGTTACAAAAACTACAAAAGAGCAGACTACCAGGTTGCAGCACTTTGCCCTGTGATTGGTTTGCATTTTGTTGGCTTTCAACACCTGAAATCTGCCCCTGAAAAGTGCAGAGAGAAAAAAACATAACGCTGTCATCACATTACTTTCCAGTCAGTCAATTTAAAATTAAAAGTTTGAACATTTCTTTTATCTTCCTCAAAATACAGAGATGTATTAACATGCCTTAAATCATTTTAAAACCAGCCTGTGCAAAAATGTCCTAGAAATTGGTAGATTTCTTTGTTGCTCTGGTTTAAGCTGAATTACATGTAAGAGCAAAACAAATTTGATTTAAAATACTTGGGATACCCATTAAATTATAGAAAAAAAAGGGAAAAACTCATTTGGTTCTCCTCCAATGCCTTTGGAAAATCTTGCATAAGCTTTTTTGGGAAATGTTCTCCTGTAGCGCCCTAAAAACACAGATAGCGTTTTAGGTTGAATCTGCACTGCAACTTTGTATCTACTTACATTGTTCAGCACAGCTGGTCCAGGTGGTGGGCATGTCAGCAAATGGGGCATATTTAGAGGAGCTGCTGGGGGTGGTTGTGTTGATGGTGGTGGTGGTGGGGGTGGTTGTGTTGATGGAAACAGCTGGGACTGGACATTTGGGGTGTCACCTGTGAATGAGAACAAAAAATGATGAATGAATGTCAAATAAAAAAGTCAATGCCTTAAAGAACATAACCAGGACAATATCTTGAACAATAAAATGTCTGGCCATCAGACTTCACACATGCAACAATTCCAATTTAAGTACAATATTATATTGAAACCTCAACTAGAATCATTTAACAGATTGACACTTTGGACTTTCATCCAGCAAACATATTTTTGTAGATAACCTACCACAAGGATTGACTTGGGCCAATTTTACTCTTTTCTCATGTTTTGCACCTGCGTAGTGTGCCTGGGCAATGAGAGGTGAGTTGAAGGGAACATGGCAAACACCACAGTATTGTTCAGGTGCTTTTATTACACCAGCATTGGCTGTGGGGAAAAAAAGGTATAAAAAAAATATAAAGACAAAGATGTGGATAATAGCACTGAGGTATACATTACTTTGTAGATGGATACCTTTAACTTCATTTGGTGGGATTTACCTTAGCTAGTTTAACTAAACCATTCGGCCACCCAGTCAAGTTGGTGGTCTGGAGTTCAATTCCAGCCAAATGACTGTCACTTATGCTTTATTTTGACTGTTAAAGAAATATGGGCCATCCATCATCATTAGTTAATAAAACAGTAGATCAAGGTATGTTAAGCTTGAAGGAGATCTCTAATTTTTTTTACACTGAGATCTTTTAATTGTCTTACTTTTATTTGCTTAATTGCTGAAGAAGGCTCTAACTCTAAGCCAAAATGTTCAAATCTTACTCTCCTATCTATTAATTCAAGCTTAACATACCTCATCATGAGTCAAGTTTGTTTTTAAATATTAAATGATGATTACAACAAACTATCAACTACCTGTCTTCAATGCCAACGTTCTTCTATGTTTTTCTCCACTGAAATGAACTTCTGCCTGTGACTGTGAAGTGAGGGACACAATGCAGATAGAGCAGAAAGGTTTTATACTGTTCTTTGTCTTTTTAGCCACAGGTTTATCTACACCAGCTTGATGCTGATCTGTCTGTGCAGCAGTTTTCTCACATTCGCTTTGTGGCTAGAAATATTTTTAAAAAATTTAATACATATATTAAATTTATTTTTACAAAATTTAAGAAAGGATAATTGACAAGTAAGCTAACTTTGGATTAAGATACAGTAGACATTTTTGCAATGAGAAAAAACTAAATTATTCCAGACATCAGGATGAGATTTCTTGTGTACAATTCATGAAATGTTCTCCTTCTCTTTTCCAGGCTAATGGCAAATGTACTAGTGCTAAATTAGACATAGCCATTTATCTTGGTTTTCTTACTGAGTAGAGGCTAAATAGGCCCTAATTTATAGATTAACCAAATTTAAAAAAACTGTTAGAGATGTAATAGAATATCAAATATTTATATTGAAGCACAGAGACTGTTATTGTAGTAATTGTAGCTCTCATAGTTAAAAGGTAAAAGTTAAGCTTCTAGATATAAACAAAATTAACCATATGAAATTATTAGTACTATAATCAATTCCCAAGGATAAATGGCCCATAATTGTATAATACTGTAGTGTAAGTTAAAATTACTACCTTTACCTCAGGGCAAGGTTTAAGCTTTTCAGTGTCATTAAGCTGTGATGTCATGTTGGAGTAGTCCTGACTGATCAATTTTGTTTAGTGTATGTTACTGAAAGGAAACACACACAAAAATGATGATAAGCTCTTTTTTTTTTTTTTTACACAGCTATTTGTAGTAGCCACAAAAAAACACAAAAAAACAACACTGTGGTGAAACTAGGGAGGGGAAAGGGAAAGAGTGTCTTTTAGCTACTTACAGGGACAAATGAACATAAGGAAAATGATGGGTCATTTTTTAATTTTTTTTTTAAATGACAAGACAATTTTTAAAATCTTGTGGTGTATAATAATTAAAATATAAAAGAGCATTTAATAATGAACTGAATAAAAGTAAAAAAACAAATTTTAAAGACAAAAACATTTTAAAAATCGTTAAAATTTAAAGGTTTCACTCTACCTAACCTGAATGTTAAATCTCCCTCACCTGAAAATCAACCTCAAAAATTCAAACTTAAAACTATGCCTAATCTGAACCCTAAAACCATGTTTTCATGTACTAGAAGTGCACAATGTAGTGAGAATAGTGTGCAATTGAATAAAAAGACTAAAATTATTATTTGTAATATTTAAGAAAACCCATCTTACAGTCTCATGTCATACACTTTTTACACATTTTATTACAGGTTCCATCATAAAGTTAAAAAATGATCATACTGAAGAACTTTGTTTTTCAAATACCTGTATTAATTGACCTCGCTTTAAAATATAAATTTAAAAATGTATCAGTAAAAATATTCCAATAACGTTAATATAAAAAAAGAAGGTCAATTTACACAATCTGCCCCACTTTGAGTTTCTGTGGAGGATTCTCTCCCTTTTGTTTAGTCTAGGATTGTTACTGCAGTTAATTTTTCTTTTGTTAATAATAATCTTCATGGATGGAATGTTTTAAATTAATACTTCATAGAGTGGTTAATTATAATATTTAAAATAAGGCCAGCATTTTGGAATAAGTATTAATTTTTCTGGCAACTTTTGGATTTTATTTTTGGTGGAACCTGAAGTTGGGTTTTTATTATTTTGAACACAGTAGAACTCGGTTATGTCGACGGCCTCAGAGTTTGCCAAAAGGTGTCGAGATAACCGATGGTCGACATAACCGAAAGCCAATGTGGCGGCAATATATTAATATGTGCTTGAAATTTCTTTATGTACATGTGCGTTAATAAATGCAAGTACTTCAGTAAAATACAAAAATAATAATTTTTTAAATACTACAGTTATTTAGAGCACATTTAAAATTTTAAAAATGAAACCAGAATCAACTTTTTAACTTGAGTACTTTTTGAGCAACGAATTTCTAAAGTGCCAGTTCGTTTGGTATTTTCCACTATGGACGAAGCCTCCACATTTTGTGACCTCATTCTGCTGATTGTGTCCTGCGCAATAACTATATAGTTTATATAATGTAATGCATCCCCTTATTACTATAATACTATTTAGGGACTACTTATTTTGAACTTTCAACTTTGGGACTTGACTACTTAATTAAAGCTTTCCCTGACCAATGGTTTAATAGCTTTTGCACACTGCAAACTCTTATGGATGAAACTCTGACGTAGCACGACGGCATAGGCATTATGCAAGTGACCATTGACCATGAATGGCTGCCAATGACAACGTTTTGCACACTGCAAATTATGATCATTTATAATATGGGCACTAACTGGTTTTTAAACCTTGAAATAAAACATATTTATTTAAATTACTTCTACGTTCATCATTTTGAGAAATAAATAATTATTTTTAATTATGAAAAACTTGTTTATTTGTTTTTTGCTATTTCTTCTTGCGAACATCAAAAGCCCACAATTGGTCATGAGGATCGAGATAACCGAGGTTAAGTGGTAAATTTGGCCGCCTTTTGTGCTCAAGATATCTGGGTTCGGCGACATAAAAGAATTGACATAACCAAAGAGAAAATGCTAAGACAAAGAGAGAACTTGGTGGTTACACTTCAAAATCATCAACATAAAAGGGTTGTTGATTTTTAAATGGTCGAGATAAGCTGGTTGGACTGTATTTTAAAAATAATTTCAATTTTTTAAATTTAAATACACAATTCTTTAAGTACAATGCAGAGTGTAGTAGCTGTTGCACACGAACACATAGTTAATGATAGTTTTAGGGTTTGCGTTATTCATTAGGTCATAGATTTTAGGTTTGAAGATTAAAGCTTACGTTAGGGGGGGGACTAAATTTAGGAGTGAGTTAATACTCAAATTAGGAGAGGGGGGAGATTTACAGTGGAATTTATGCTTGAGTTAGAGATATTTACTTAGCATTCAGGATAAGGTAGAGTTGTAGATTGTACTTTAAAAAAATGTAATTAAATTTGCTTTTTTTTTCTTGCTGTGACATAACTGCCATCTTGGCAACAAAGATGCTGGCCATGGGAAAAAAAGAAGTGCAAAAACACAGTGAAATGGTGTGTATTGTCTAGATTTACAAAACAATAAATAGTTCACTCAAGTAAAAAAAAAAAAGAAAGAAAAAGTAAAAATACACGACTTTACAAGGGGGAGTTCACTCATCCACATTTCATCCTTGAGTTCACTCATCCACATTTCATCCTGGAGTTCACTCATCCAAATTTCATCCTTGAGTTCACTCATCGACATTTCATCCTGGAGTTCACTCATCCACATTTCTTCCTTGAGTTCACTCATCGACATTTCATCCTGGAGTTCACTCATCCACAGAAATCAAGTAGTAGGATCAGATAGCGCAAATTGGCCAATTATATACAGTACAATTTATCTTCAAGACAGTATCATAAAAGAGAAAGGAATATTTCCAAGAAACTATTATTAAGAAACAGTCTTAGGTCTGATAGAACAAGTAACCTGAACTAGTCAGCCAGTGTCAGTGAACATGACAAGTGTAGAGAAGCCAAGTTCAAAAGTCAGTTCAGTAAGCTGTACTTTACACTGACTGTAGACTGTAGTGTCTGTACTGTAGACTGTAAGTTACAAGTTGTAAGGTAAGCCACCGTAAGTTGTAAGTTCCGTAAGCATACCTGAGACTGAGACGAGACGAAGGCTAAATATTTGCCTGTTTCTGCAACTTCTTGTTATAACTTTTTATGTTATTTCCCCATAATTCCGTGCCTTGGCATTTATCCCGTTTTGAGAGGATGAAGAGCGTAAACAATTACATTTACTGTTTATAATTTACATTTACTAACAATAACTACTTTCCAAGACCCTATAAGAAAAAAAGCTAATAGGGTGATTTCCCTTTCATTTCCTTTCCTTACGGTGTTAGGTTATCAAAGATTCTTCCGAAAAGAAATCTGATGCATGGCCAAATTATTCAAAAAATAAAATTTGCAGGCTTACATTAGTCATTAAGACATCTAAAAATGTAAAGCTATTGTTTCTCACTTGAATCACCTCAAAACAATTTTACATTTTAGGCCGTCTATAAAATACGTCATGCTGCGGAGGGGGTCTAAGTGTGACAGTTTGTGACACTGATTGTGTGACTTTACAACTTTTTTTAATCAATAAAATAAAACCAGAAATTGACAATGATTTAAAACTTTTTAATATGTGTATTCTGATAGAAGATTACACTTGATACATTAAATAGTTTAATAATAAACAAATGTGTTTTAGGTTAAAGTTTAAATAGTTGTTGATTCTTTATATTTTTTTTTAATTGGGAAGAGTGACGTACAGGGGGGGGGGGTTAGGAGGAAGAGGGTTAGTGGTTTGTTTTGCTTTTGTATTTTTTAAGTAAGGCACAAAGTCTATTTATAATTTTTGATCATTAATAGGAATGCAGTGGCTTTCAAATAGCGTATATGGGGGGGGGGGGGGGGTTAGGAGGAAGAGGGTTAGTGGTTTGTTTTGCTTTTGTATTTTTTAAGTATGGCACAAAGTCTATTTATAATTTTTGATCATTAATAGGAATGCAGTGGCTTTCAAATAGCGTATAACATAATAAGAAAATGAATGCTAACTTAGAAATAGGCAGAAAATGTGCATTCTTTCACTTAGGTCTATACAAATCAAACAATTGCAATATAAAAATCAAAACAGGGTAAACAAAGAGAAAAATGTATTCAAATTTTGTGTGTGGTGCATTTATTATCTCAGTACCTAGCCGATAGTGCAAACATGAAAAACGATATATATTAAGAAGGGGCAGGAATTTGATTTCAACGCTGTAGATATTAATTAATTTATTTCCTTATTAACTTTCAGATTAGGTAACTCTTTGAGTCCTGAGCTAATTTCGAACACACTGACAAGTAGTGACAAGCTGTCATAAGCGGTGGCCAATATATAACACAAGGGGAACCTTGACCGTAGTTTGGGATGGTTTAATCATAACCTACACCAACTTTTTTATGAAAAAAAAACCCCACTTACTCTTCTGCCATCGTCTCCAGTTGCAAAACTGCCCCCCCCCCAAACCATCTTTGCTCCCACCTAGCTAAAAGCTATCCTCGCTAAACCCCAAGCCATGATCCAAACACACTCCTACAACCCCAACCCATGATCCGAACACTCTTCTAAACCCCAACCAATGATCCAAACACTCTTCTAAACACCAACCCATGATCCAAAAACTCTTCTAAACCCCAACCCATGATCCAAACACTCTCCTACAACCCCAACCCATGATCCGAACACTCTTCTAAACCCCAACCAATGATCCAAACACTCTTCTAAACACTAACCCATGATCCAAACACTCTCCTAAAACAAAACCCATGATCCAAACACACTCCTACAACCCCAACCCATGATCCAAACACTCTTCTAAACACCAACCAATGATCCAAACACTCTTCTAAACCCCAACCCATGATCCAAAAACTCTTCTAAACCCCAACCCATGATCCAAACACTCTCCTACAACCCCAACCCATGATCCGAACACTCTTCTAAACCCCAACCAATGATCCAAACACTCTTCTAAACACTAACCCATGATCCAAACACTCTTCTAAACCCCAACCCATGAACATAACACTCTTCTAAACCCCAAACCATGATCATAACACTCTTCTAAACACCAACCCATGATCCAAACACTCTTCTAAACACCAACCCATGATCCAAACACTCTCCTAAACCAAAACCCATGATCTAAACACACTCCTACAACCCCAACCCATGATCCAAACACTCTTCTAAACCCCAACCCATGAACATAACACTCTTCTAAACCCCAAACCATGATCATAACACTCTTCTAAACACCAACCCATGATCCAAACACTCTTCTAAACCCCAACCAATGATCCAAACACTCTTCTAAACACCTAACCATGATCCAAACACTCTTCTAAACCCCAAACCATGATCATAACACTCTTCTAAACCCCAACCAATGATCCAAACACTCTTCTAAACACCTAACCATGATCCAAAAACTCTTCTAAACCCCAACCGATGATCCAAACACTCTCCTACAACCCCAACCCATGATCCAAACACTCTTCTAAACCCCACCCATGATCCAAACATTATTCTAAACCCAGACCCATGATCATATCACTCTTTTAAACCTCAACCCAATGATCCAAACACTCTTCTAAACACCAACCCATGATCCAAACACTCTCCTCAACCCCAACCCATGATACAAACACTCTTCTAAACCCCCAGCCATGATCCAAACACTCTCCTAAACCCCAACCCTTGATCCAAACACTCTTCTAAACCCCAACCCATGATCCAAACACTCTTCTAAACCCAAACCCATGATCCAAACACTCTTCAAACACCAACCCATGATCCAAACACTCTCTTAAACCCCAACCCATGATCCAAACACTCTTCTAAACCCCAACCCATGATCTAAACACTCTTCTAAACCCCAACCCATGATCTAAACACTCTTCTAAACCCCAACCCATGATCTAAACACTCTTCTAAACCCCAACCCATGATCTAAACACTCTCCTAAACCCCAACCCATGATCTAAACACTCTCCTAAACCCCAACCCATGATCTAAACACTCTCCTAAACCCCAACCCATGATCTAAACACTCTCCTAAACCCCAACCCATGATCTAAACACTCTTCTAAACCCCAACCCATGATCTAAACACTCTCCTAAACCCCAACCCATGATCTAAACACTCTCCTAAACCCCAACCCATGATCTAAACACTCTTCTAAACCCCAACGGTGGACCTATGTCCCAGCTACGAGCCCCTCCCACCCCGGGTAGTGAGGTCGGCGTTCATTGATTGTACTTGAGAGCAGTGCACTCAACGCCCATATTTGATTTAATAATTATATGTTAATACTTAATGATGTCATATGAGAAATGAGAGAGAAAAGATCTAGGTCAAAATGTGTTGTTTTTTTAAAAGATTTTTTTAACCAAAGGAGGCTCCTTAATTACATCTTTTTAAAAGTGTTATTCCAGTTACATTATTTATAAGGAGATGAGGGAAGGATTAAATGAGTTGTTGTTTTTTACTTTAAAAAATAAATAAATCAGTTTTCAATTATTTTCTTGGTTCATTTATTTTACTCTCATTCGCGATGGACAGTTCCTCTTGGCACCGAATGAGTGCCTGACTCATGTTGTTGTGGTCATCCTTAACGTCGACGGACATTGTCACGCAAATGTATGGAAACATTCGATTTGAAAGAGCGGGATAAAGGGCTATAAAGGGGAAATAATGAGTCACTTGAGATCGATAGCGTTGATGAAGCTAACACTAGGTTATTTCCCGTTCAGGCGCCGAGGTCTTGCAATTAAAAGCGTTTAGACTGGATTTTTTGTTTTAATGGGGTGTAGGGGTGGGATGTCATGCAAGAACATTAACTCCGTCTGTTCCTACTTGGCAAACAGTTAATCCAGTGGTCCACTGTGGATTCGGAGTCCGCGAGGTGGAAACAGGAAAAGTGGATTAATTAAGGGGCCATGCATATGGGGAGGGGGGGTTGGGTGTTGTCGATTTTGGTGATGCTGTGCAGTCAGGGGGGGGGGGGGGGTGGGTCCTCGGTACGAAGTGCGCACATTTATTTACAATTCTGCACTGATCTTCCNAGGTGGAAACAGGAAAAGTGGATTAATTAAGGGGCCATGCATATGGGGAGGGGGGGTTGGGTGTTGTCGATTTTGGTGATGCTGTGCAGTCAGGGGGGGGGGAGGGTGGGTCCTCGGTACGAAGTGCGCACATTTATTTACAATTCTGCACTGATCTTCCGGATATTCTGACTGCATTTCAATAGCATCGTTATGTCTAATACTGTACAAATACCTCGCATTTTTTCTATAGGAATTTTCGTCCTAATATAGCTTTGTCTCAAAAGTGAACTTGCTGCCTATCTCTCTAGTAGTAGACCTACTCAGTCCATATGGCTCTAGTAGCAGACCTACTCAGTACATATCTCTCTAGTAGTAGACCTACTCAGTACATATCTCTCTAGTAGTAGACCTACTCAGTGCATATGCCTCTAGTAGTAGACCTACTCAGTGCATATCTCTCTAGTAGTAGACCTACTCATTACATATGCCTCTAGTAGTAGACCTACTCAGTACATAGCTCTCTAGTAGGAGACCTACTCAGTACATATTGCTCTAGTAGTAGACCTACTCAGTACATATCTCTCTAGTAGTAGACCTACTCAGTGCATATGGCTCTAGTAGTAGACCTACTCAGTACATATGGCTCTAGTAGTAGACCTAGTCATTACATATTTCTCTAGTAGTAGACCTACTCAGTACATAGCTCTCTAGTAGTAGACCTACTCATTACATATCTTTCTAGTAGTATACCTATTCAGTACATATCTCTCTAGTAGTAGACCTACTCATTACATATCTCTCTAGTAGTAGACCTACTCAGTACATATCTATCTAGTAGTAGACCTACTCAGTGCATATGGCTCTAGTAGTAGAACTACTCAGTAGATATGGCTCTGGTAGTAGACCTACTCAGTACATAGCTCTCTAGTAGTAGACCCACTCAGTGCATATGCCTCTAGTAGTAGACCTACTCAGTGCATATGGCTCTAGTAGTAGACCTACTCATTACATATGCCTCTAGTAGTAGACCTACTCAGTACATAGCTCTCCAGTAGTAGACATACTCATTACATATCTTTCTAGTAGTAGACCTACTCAGTACATATATCTCTAGTAGTAGACCTACTCAGTACATATTGCTCTAGTAGTAGACCTACTCAGTACATATCTCTCTAGTAGTAGACCTACTCAGTGCATATAGCTCTAGTAGTAGACCTACTCAGTACATATGGCTCTAGTAGTAGACCTACTCATTACATATGCCTCTAGTAGTAGACCTACTCAGTACATAGCTTTCTAGTAGTAGACCTACTCATTACATATCTTTCTAGTAGTATACCTATTCAGTACATATCTCTCTAGTAGTAGACCTACTCATTACATATCTCTCTAGTAGTAGACCTACTCAGTACATATCTCTCTAGTAGTAGACCTACTCAGTGCATATGGCTCTAGTAGTAGAACTACTCAGTACATATGGCTCTGGTAGTAGACCTACTCAGTACATAGCTCTCTAGTTGTAGACCTACTCAGTACATATCTTTGTAGTAGTAGACCTACTCTGTACATATCGCTCTAGTAGTAGACCTACTCAGTACATATCTCTCTAGTAGTAGACCTACTCATTACATAGCTCTCTAGTAGTAGACCTACTCAGCACATATCTTTGTAGTAGTAGACCTACTCTGTACATATCGCTCTAGTAGTAGACCTACTCAGTACATATCTCTCTAGTAGTAGACCTACTCATTACATATCTCTCTAGTAGTAGACCTACTCAGTACATATCTTTGTAGTAGTAGACCTACTCTGTACATATCGCTCTAGTAGTAGACCTACTCTGTACACATCGCTCTAGTAGTAGACCTACTCTGTACACATCGCTCTAGTAGTAGACCCAATCTGTACACATCGCTCTAGTAGTAGACCTACTCTGTACACATCGCTCTAGTAGTAGACCTACTCTGTACACATCGCTCTAGTAGTAGACCTACTCTGTACACATCGCTCTAGTAGTAGACCTACTCCGTACACATCGCTCTAGTAGTAGACCCACTCTGTAAACATCGCTCTTGTAGTAGACCTACGAATACACTTCGGGATAGCGAATATACTTTGGAATTGTGGATATACTTTGGAATTGTGGATATACTTTGGAATTGTGGATATACTTTGGAATTGTGGATATTTATTTATTTATTTGTTTAGGCATTTTATATAGCGCTTATCATAAGCTCTAAGCGCTTTACAGTTATTAAAACATGTAAACTAAGTAAATACAAATGAGACACTAGGATAGTAACTACTATTCTATAGAAACAATGAAAATGGCTATAAAAAGAGGACACTTTGACACTTCAGGATTAAACCGAAACAGAAAATTATACTTTGATATACTTTGGAATTGTGGATATACTTTGGAATTGTGGATATACTTTGGAATTGTGGATATACTTTGGAATTGTGGATATACTTTGGAATTGTGGATATACTTTGGAATTGTGGATATACTTTGGAATTGTGGATATACTTTGGAATTGTGGATATACTTTGGAATTGTGGATATACTTTGGAATTGTGGATATACTTTGGAATTGTGGATATACTTTGGAATTGTGGATATACTTTGGAATTG
>CAXITT010000765.1:275681-287379 GCA_964033795.1 Lymnaea stagnalis | reverse complement strand
CAGTATTTGGTTAAATCTCTGTCCCACCACTGCATTACTTGTGCCATCTGACAGTATTTGGTTAAATCTCTGTCCCACCACTGCATTACTTGTGCCATCTGACAGTATTTGGTTAAATCTCTGTCCCACCACTGCATTACTTGTGCCATCTGACAGTATTTGGTTTAATCTCTGTCCCACCACTGCATTACTTGTGCCATCTGATAGTATTTGATTAAATCTCTGTCCCACCCCCTCCATTAATCGTGCTATCTGACAGTATTTGGTTAAATCTCTGTCCCACCACTGTATTACTTGTGCCATCCGATAGTATTTGGTTAAATCTCTGTCCCACCACTGCATTACTTGTGCAATCTAACAGTATTTGGTTAAATCTCTGTCCCACCACTGCATTAATTGTGCTGTCTGACAGTATTTGGTTAAATCTCTGTCCCACCACTGTATTACTTGTGCAATCTAACAGTATTTGGTTTAATCTCTGTCCCACCACTGCATTACTTGTGCAATTTAACAGTTTTTGGTTAAATCTCTGTTGCCCCCCCCCCTCCCAACACACACACACACATGGAAGAAATTCTTCACCAAATGTTCACCCATTCCTCTGAACCAGCAGCTGATCCCAGTCATAAGTTGTGATGTAATCCAGTGCGTATCGGATACAGTCTACCTACAACTCATCATGGATATCTGATACATGTTTACAATCAGATTCCCCAACCCGCGCTGCGGAAGTGCACTGAGGCACATCACTAATGGCTAAGACTGTAACAAGGTCAGTCAAGCGCCTAACAACTACTAAATCATACAGTAGGCTTTTCCCTTTAAAAATGTACAAGTTTTCGCTGCAAACCGGATCGCCACCCTGGGTAGATGACATGGCCTGACCACCCGGGGAAATGACCTGACCACCCGGGGTAGATGACCTGACCACCCGGGGTAGAGGACCTGACCACCCGGGGTAGATGACCTGACCACCCGGGATAGATGTCCTGACCACCCGGGGTAGATGACCTGACCACCTGTGGTAGATGACCTGACCACCCGAGATAGATGACCTGACCACCCGAGGTAGACCGACCTGACCACCCGAGGTAGACCGACCTGACCACCCGGGGTAGATGACCTAACCACCCGGGGTAGACCGACCTGACCACCCAGAGTAGATGACGTAGCCACCAGTTAGTTGAGGAAGTCGTGGGAGGTAACGAGGTCAGGATTTCCGCTGTAGCAGATGAGTAACGAGCGATTCAGGTGGTGGTGATGATGTGGGGGCTGAAAGGAGGTGGACTATATCATTAGAATCATGACATATGGGGGCTTGGTAACTACAGTAAAGAAAACATACTCGGGGATAATTAGTTTAGTGTATAGACAAGCCGGTGTTCATTCGCACAAACGTTGACACATACTTTGACTCAGACATTATCACAGAGATGAACACATAGTTTGAAACAAAACTTGACACAGTTTGACACAACCATCGAAACATACATGGACACAGGCATTCATACAAAGATTAACATCAACTTGGACGCTTAGATTGATATAAAGATTGACACCGACATTGACCAAAATACTTTCACAAATCATGACACATTCATTAACTTCTTATATAACAATCAAAATTGACACATGTCACCGTATATATAAACTATGAGATGAAATAAGCAAAACAAAGTATGGGTAAATCCGAAAAAAGGTAGCAGCAAAAAAAATATGGGTAAATCCGAAAAAAAGGTAGCAGCAAAAAAATTATGGGTAAATCCGAAAATGGAAGCAACAAAACAACGAACGTGTCGGCAAGAAGCCTTCTTCAGCGAACAAACAAAAGTAAAAACAATATAAAAATAAACACTTAGCTGCAATATACTATCCAAGTGCACAGCAAGAGGAATAAACAAGAGATAAACAATTGCAACGGCAAACACAACATGTTGTCAATTATTTATTAATATACACTTACTCCAGGAACAGATCACATGTACAGAAGCTAAGCCAGAAATTATTTATTTATTTTTTTAAAGTTTGAGGTGGAAGCATCTAGAGCAGCTTCTCCTTCTCACGCCAGGGGGCCGGTCCATACAACATCAATACTTACGGTCAAATAAAATATACTTGAAAGTATGGGAGACGTTGACCTAGAGTTAGTGCAGAAAAATTCCTTTCCTGATGTCTTCAATAATTAACACTTACCTTTAAATTAGTTACCGGTGAAAGTTAACATTTTTCTCCCATTGTAATTTATCAACTCCTACCGTCTTCTTGGATTGATGACATTCGTCAGTTCTTTTCACACGTTGAAGCGTCATACTATTCCTACTATCATTGAACAAACTCAACTCCTTTTCATAATAACTATAACTTTAATATCTAAGTAAATATAATACACCTAACAATGTGAATATAGCGCAGCTCGCTATCAGACCTAAATAATACACATCCCATCACTTCAAAGTTCCACTCAAGACTGCCGCACAACTAAACCATACGTCACATTACTGCATAGACAATACGTCACGAATCAGCATAAAAATACGTCATAGAGACAATGGTGGGAAGAGCGTTCACTAACTATAATAGTCAAGCGTGGGAAAAGCGTTCAACAACTAATGAACATAATATTGAGTCGCAACAATTACTAATGAACGCTCATACTCGACAGAATTTAGTTGTGAGATCGATTTGATATTTTAGAACACCCTATCAATATAATCTTATGGAATGCCCTATCAATATAATCTTATGGAAGTCCTATTAATATAATATTATTAAAGCCCTATCAATATAATCTTATGGAAGTCCTATCAATATAATCTAATGGAAGCCCTATCAATATAATCTTGTGGAAGTTCTATTAATAGAATCTTATGGAAGTCCTATTATTATAATCTTATGGGACACCATATCAATATAATCTTATGGAGTCCTATTAATATAATCTTATGGAACACCCTTTCATGTAATCTTATGGGAGCCCTATCAATATAATCTTATGGAAGTCCGATTAATATAATCTTATGGAACGCTATGTCGTGTTGTGTGTGTGTTTTTAAAGAGATTCTTATCAGCATGTATCAAATAACATAAACCTTCAGCATGTCTCAAATAACATAACCTTTAAGCATGTCTAAAATAACATAACCTTTTAGGATGTCTCAAATAGCATAACATTTCAGCATGTCTCAAATGACATAACTTTTCAGCATGTCTCAAATAACATAACCTTTTAGCATGTCTCAAATGACATAACTTTCAGCATGTCTCAAATAACATAACCTTTCAGCATGTCTCAAATAACATAACCTTTCAGCATGTCTCAAATAACATAACCTTTGAGCATGTCTCAAATAACATAACCTTTCAGCATGTCTCAAATAACATAACCTTTCAGCATGTCTTAAATAAAATAACCTTTCAGCCCTCCGAATCTTGTGTGCTAATCGTCATATGTGCCACTCAACGTATCTCCTTAAACCGGTCTTGGGCAGAAGGAAATGTAGGAATAGTTTGAACTACATGGAATTAAATAAATCGACCAAATCAATAGATGGTGGGGGAGGGTGATGTTTCCCTCAAAAATTATATTTAAAACAATAAATTTTTTATACTTTTCATGAATAAATTGATCAAATTTATTTATTTATTTATTGAGGCATTTTTATATAGCGCTTACCATAAAGCTCTAAGCGCTTTACAATTATAAAAAACATGTAAACTAAGTAAAATAAAAATGAGACACTAGGATAGCAACTACTATACTATAGAAACAATTAAAATAGCTATAAAACGAGGACACTTTGGCACGTTTTGGCCTATACTACAGGATCAACCCGAGACACAAAATGAGGCAGGGCAAGGAGGGTGCATCACAGGTCAGAGGCGGACCTAAACAATTGGGTTTTAAGGGACTTTTTGAAAGTGGACGAGGTTTCACAATGACGGATATGGAAGGGGAGCTGGTTCCAGAACGTGGGACCATGGAAGTAGAAGGAGCGTTCACCCAAACAAATCTTATAAAGTTATTTTTAACACTTTATAAATGGCACAAGCTATATTTTAAAAAATTCTACAGGTAGGTTGAAATTGTCGAAAACATTTTCATGTAAGATAATTACAACCACTTTCAGGCATTGTACAGTTAAGGTGAGGGTCAAAATAAAAATAATAAAGTTTATTTGAAAAACACGCTTCATCCCCAAAGGCTCGAAGCGCGGTACAAAGTCAACCATATTAAAAAGAGAAATAAAAACAATCTAAAATTTACCACATTTAAAAAAAACAGATGCAACAATATAAAACTGCATGCGAGCATACCCAGTCAAAGTCTTTCATCTCGTTTCAACCATAAGCAACACAAAACACAAGCCAATATACATTAACTGAAAAAGATGGTAGATAGCATCACCCCAGAAGGTGTTTGCGAAATAGATGTGTTTTTAAATCGGTTTTAAAGGACTCCAGTTTCTGGCTGTTTCTGAGAGCGACTGGAAGGGCGTTCCAAATGTTGGGCCGGCAAATGCAAAAGTGCGCTTTCCGTAAGTCTCAAGGCGAACACACGGTATCGATATTTTGCCACTATCGGATGAGCGGAGCTCTCTAGTGGGTACATAAGGCGTCATGAGCGCTTTGAGATAAGATGGTGCCAGGTCAAGTAAGCAGCGGTAGCACAAAGTTGCAATTTTGTACTCTTTGCGAGCGCGGACCGGCAGCCAGTGCAGCTCTCTCAGAAGTGTTTTAGCATGGTCGAATTTGCGTTTGCGAAGAACAATGCGAGCCGCATTATTCTGTGCTCTTTGAATTGTATCCAGGAGCGTAGCTGGGAGACCCACCATGAGAGCATTGCAGTAGTCCATGCGTGATAGCACAAATGAAGACATCAGCTTCTTTGATGCATCTAACGTTAAGAAAGGTCTGATATGACTAATTCTGCGCAGCTCTAGGAAAATTGCCTTGCAAAGCATGTTAATATGATTTTTCCATAGTAAGTGTTCTGCTAAATAGACACCCAGGTCTCGCACTGTATGAGCAAACTCAATCTGCATACCTGAGAAAGTGATGTTGTGTTGTTGTTGTTTTTACAGATCTTTGGTTCTGAGCAGTGGCAATGGGGATCAGCTCGGTCTTTTCATCGTTCAATTTGAGCTTGTTTATGGTCATCCAGTGCTTAACTGACTCCGATGTGCCTTTGATCAAAATTTTCAAGCAAAAACTTCATGAATTGCCGTCAAATGCATTTTGCTTAAAAAGAACCTCTATTTCATTGTATTGTATTTAGGATACATTTAGTGTCAGTTTTATGTAAACTAACCCTATAGGCCCAACAAGATAAGACGCAACTGTGTACAATTGATATGTTTACATTGTTCTATGTGTTGATCAAGACGGAAGATCAACTGGCATTCATTATCCAGAGTCATCAGTACAGTTAATACCCTTGCTGTACATGTGAATCCCATATTTGGCTGTGACAAATCATATAGTACAGTTAAGTACAGTTGAGTACTGCATCGTTTTTAACCTAGTTCAACATGTACGTCTTTTTTTTTCAACACTGACATCTTCGTTCTGGCTGGAAGCGTAACTGGCGATCTACATTTGATGTCTATGTCAAGACGTTGGAAAGCCACCGCCACTCTACATTTGATGTCTATGTCACGACGTTGGAAAGCCACCGTCGGTCTACATTTGATGTCTATGTCAAGACGTTGGAAAGCCACCGTCGGTCTACATTTGATGTCTATGTCAAGATGTTAGAAAGTCACCGCCACTCTACATTTGATGTCTATGTCAAGATGTTGGAAAGCCACCGTCGGTCTACATTTGATGTCTATGTCAAGACGTTGGAAAGCCACCGTCGGTCTACATTTGATGTCTATGTCAAGACGTTGGAAAGCCACCGTCGGTCTACATTTGATGTCTATGTCAAGATGTTGGAAAGTCACCGCCACTCTACATTTGATGTCTATGTCAAGACGTTGGAAAGCCACCGTTGGTCTACATTTGATATCTATGTCAAGACGTTGGAAAGCCACCGTCGGTCTACATTTGATGTCTATGTCAAGACGTTGGAAAGCCACCGTCGGTCTACATTTGATGTCTATGTCAAGACGTTGGAAAGCCACCGTCAGTCTACATTTGATGTCTATGTCAAGATGTTGGAAAGCCACCGTCGGTCTACATTTGATGTCTATGTCAAGACGTTGGAAAGCCACCGCCACTCTACATTTGATGTCTATGTCAAGACGTTGGAAAGCCACCGTCGGTCTACATTTGATGTCTATGTCAAGACGTTGGAAAGCCACCGTCGGTCTACATTTGATGTCTATGTCAAGATGTTGGAAAGTCACCGCCACTCTACATTTGATGTCTATGTCAAGACGTTGGAAAGTCACCGCCACTCTACATTTGATGTCTATGTCAAGATGTTGGAAAGTCACCGCCACTCTACATTTGATGTCAATGTCAAGACGTTGGAAAGCCACCGCCACTCTACATTTGATGTCAATGTCAAGACGTTGGAAAGCCACCGCCACTCTACATTTGATGTCTATGTCAAGATGTTGGAAAGCCACCGTCGGTCTACATTTGATGTCTATGTCAAGATGTTAGAAAGTCACCGCCACTCTACATTTGATGTCTATGTCAAGATGTTGGAAAGCCACCGTCGGTCTACATTTGATGTCTATTTCAAGATGTTGGAAAGCCACCACCACTCTACATTTGATGTCTATGTCAAGACGTTGGAAAGCCACCGTCGGTCTACATTTGATGTCTATGTCAAGATGTTGGAAAGCCACCGCCACTCTACATTTGATGTCTATGTCAAGACGTTGGAAAGCCACCGCCACTCTACATTTGATGTCTATGTCAAGACGTTGGAAAGCCACCGCCACTCTACATTTGATGTCTATGTCAAGACGTTGGAAAGCCACCGTCGGTCTACATTTGATGTCTATGTCAAGACGTTGGAAAGCCACCGCCACTCTACATTTGATGTCTATGTCAAGACGTTGGAAAGCCACCGCCACTCTACATTTGATGTCTATGTCAAGATGTTGGAAAGTCACCGCCACTATACATTTGATGTAAATGTCAAGACGTTGGAAAGTCACTTGATGGAAATTCACAGATCGGAAAATCACTGGATGGAAGTTTGGAAAGTGGAAATTCACTTTTTGGGAACCTGGACGTCGGGAAATGGACCGTAGGGAAATCAGAGGATGGGAAAGGACTCGTGGGAAAAGTGGACTCGGGAAACTCAGACACGGGGTAAGGACTTGTGACGTAATCGTTGCTGGGGTAATTGATTTCTGGTATCGTTGAGCTCGGATACAGTCTCTGGCGGTAGTCGATTTTTGTACCGTCCCGAGTGGGGCGACTACTTGCCGTGTGCATGGGGGTCCGTAAGGGGTTGACACTTTTGGCACTTCTTTCCTCTAATAAATTGTCCTCTTCATCGCCGTTGACATCATCACTCTCCGACTGAGACGTGACCCCCGGTGTCAAGGTCATCGAAGATGAACTACTCATAGGCGGCGAACCACCTGATCTACCACTTTCATAAATTTCAGAATTTTCGTATTCGCTCAGCTGGGATGTGTCCGATAAGGAGGTTGCTGATTTGCTGGTGGGTCCATCAAACTGTTCGATCCCCACCAGCAAGGGAGGCCTATCGAAATGGATGATTCCTGTCCGCCGTTTGGGTAAAAATGAACCGGAAGCATCAAGGGAGCCACCTTGGGAAGGCGTCTGTACGGTGGAGCTAGGATCATTAAGAGAGCCACCTTGGGAAGACGTCTGTACAGTGGAGCTAGGATACTCAAGGGAGCCATATTGGGAAGACGTCTGTACCGTGGAGCTAGAATCCGCTCTCACGTCAATGGCGTCGGCGAATGTCACGGTCACAACACGACCGATATTTTCCCGATAAGATGGTAGAAATGGGGTTATGTGCAGCGCACTCGAGTTCGCCTCGTCTATTTTAAGAGATCTCGCCTGGTGTGCCATGACTGCTTCGTCTTAAATTACTGGGTAAGGGTCTTTGCAGCCTAGATCACGTGACAAGAATGCGTCTCCTTTTTTAAATGTTTCCTGTAATAAAACAATGAGACTGATATATTAAAGAGTGTACCCTGAATATTATAGAGTGCACCTTGATGTATTATAGAGTGCACCTTGATGTATTATAGAGTGCACCTTGATATATTATAGAGTGCACCTTGATATATCATAGAGGGCACCGTGATCTATTATAGAGATACCTTGATATATTACAGAGTACACATTGATATATTATGGAGTACACCTTGATATATTATAGAGTATATTTGAAGTATTGTTATATCTACAGAAAAAAATATTTTTCTTCAAGTCCTAACATAAATACACTATTTTCTTTTGAAATTAATGCGTGGAATTTATTACTAATACACCCCCTCCACACACACACACACACACACAATGTATATATATATATAATAATATAAAAGCTCCACATTTGTTTGATCCTTAATACTAACGTCGCTCTTGTTTGTCGCTGGCTGGCTGGGTGGCTAAATCTTCGGGCGACTGATCGAACCACTTCCCGTCAATCTATCCAGCTGAAACTTGGCACTTAGACTCGTGACAGAGGACAAAACATTCTATCAAATATTCAGCCACAACCCCAAACCCCCAAAATCCGTTTTCACAATAACTGCGCTAAATGAATTTTTTTTTAAAATCGCAATTGCGTTTGGTGCGTAATGTTTCATATTGTTTTTCTGAAACATTTGTTGAAATTAATCTGGGGTGCAAAAGCGGGTGTGTCATTAGAATAGTCCTAAGGTTCAGGGGCGTGAGAAAAAAAGTGAGGTTGCGATTCTGGGGAGGGGCGGGGGGGAGAGGCACTAATTTGGTTTCTTATAAAGTGCGGTAATTGAATGCATGTTTTGTCAAATTTTCAGCCCCCCCCCCCACTCCCCATTGCTTGAAATTACATTTTTAAAATAATTGATACGAAACACAATGTTTGAAGGGATTGTTGAATGAAAACCTTTCTGTTAACTTTGCTTTTGTTCTCGTGTTTCTGGCTGGGTGGCAATATCACTGAACGGCTCATTGACTCACTTTTTGCAAACCTATCGAGCTGAAACTTGGCACATAGACTCGTTGTCAATGACTACACATTATTTCAAATTTTCAGCCCCAGCCCCTCGCAAAAAATCTGTTTTCCTGCTGTTCAAAGAGACGACAAAATGAAGTTCCCGATAGCTGTTCTGATAGAGATTCTTAAAGAAAAGACATATCTTAAGTGTGTTTGTTTACTATTGTTTTTCTAACATGTTGATGAATTAAATCTGCGCTGTAAGAGCCAGTGGGACGTAAAAAATCAATATGAAATACAATTTTTAAAAAAGTGCTTGTAAAGGATTTTTAGGAAAAACTTTGATTTTAATGGTTGCTTAATTTTAAACACATTTTGTGCTATGAGAAAGATCTCCTTACACAAATCTCAGTGTGTCTATTGAATCAGAGCAGTGGAGTAACTAAGATCAGTCTTACTATTGATTCTGAGCAGTGGAGTAACTAAGGTCAATCTTACTATTGAATAAGAGCAGTGGAGTAGCTAAGATCAGTCTTACTATTGATTCTGAGCAGTGGAGTAGCTAAGGTCAGTCTTACTATTGAATAAGAGCAGTAAAGTAGCTAAGGTCAGTCTTACTATTGAATAAGAGCAGTAAAGTAGCTAAGGTCAGTCTTACTATTGACTAAGAGCAGTAAAGTAGCTAAGGTCAGTCTTATTATTGAATAAGAGCAGTGGAGTAGCTAAGGTCAGTCTTACTATTGAATAAGAGCAGTGGAGTAGCTAAGATCAGTCTTACTATTGATTCTGATCAGTGGAGTAGCTAAGGTCAGTCTTACTATTGAATCAGAGCAGTGGAGTAGCTAAGATCAGTCTTACTATTGATTCTGAGCAGTGGAGTAGCTAAGGTCAGTCTTACAATTGAATAAGAGCAGTGGAGTAGCTAAGGTCAGTCTTACTATTGATTCTGAGCAGTGGAGTAGCTAAGGTCAGTCTTACTATTGATTCTGAGCAGTGGAGTAGCTAAGGTCAGTCTTACTATTGAATCAGAGCAGTGGAGTAGCTAAGGTCAGTCTTACTATTGAATCAGAGCAGTGGAGTAGCTAAGGTCAGTCTTACTATTGAATCAGAGCAGTGGAGTAGCTAAGGTCAGTCTTACTATTGAATCAGAGCAGTGGAGTAGCTAAGGTCAGTCTTACTATTGAATCAGAGCAGTGGAGTAGCTAAGGTCAGTCTTACTATTGAATCAGAGCAGTGGAGTAGCTAAGGTCAGTCTTACTATTGAATCAGAGCAGTGGAGTAGCTAAGGTCAGTCTTACTATTGAATCAGAGCAGTGGAGTAGCTAAGGTCAGTCTTACTATTGAATCAGAGCAGTGGAGTAGCTAAGGTCAGTCTTACTATTGAATCAGAGCAGTGGAGTAGCTAAGGTCAGTCTTACTATTGAATCAGAGCAGTGGAGTAGCTAAGGTCAGTCTTACTATTGAATCAGAGCAGTGGAGTAGCTAAGGTCAGTCTTACTATTGAATCAGAGCAGTGGAGTAGCTAAGGTCAGTCTTACTATTGAATCAGAGCAGTGGAGTAGCTAAGGTCAGTCTTACTATTGAATCAGAGTAGTGGAGTAGCTAAGGTCAGTCTTACTATTGAATCAGAGCAGTGGAGTAGCTAAGGTCAGTCTTACTATTGAATCAGAGCAGTAAAGTAGCTAAGGTCAGTCTTACTATTGAATCAGAGTAGTGGAGTAGCTAAGGTCAGTCTTACTATTGAATCAGAGTAGTGGAGTAGCTAAGGTCAGTCTTACTATTGAATCAGAGTAGTGGAGTAGCTAAGGTCAGTCTTACTATTGAATAAGAGCAGCAAAGTAGCTAAGGTCACTCTTACTATTGAATCAGAGCAGTGGAGTAGCTAAGGTCAGTCTTACTATTGAATCAGAGCAGTAAAGTAGCTAAGGTCAGTCTTACTATTGACTAAGAGCAGTAAAGTAGCTAAGGTCAGTCTTACTATTGAATCAGAGTAGTAAAGTAGCTAAGGTCAGTCTTACTATTGAATAAGAGCAGCAAAGTAGCTAAGGTCACTCTTACTATTGAATCAGAGCAGTGGAGTAGCTAAGGTCAGTCTTACTATTGAATCAGAGCAGTAAAGTAGCTAAGGTCAGTCTTACTATTGACTAAGAGCAGTAAAGTAGCTAAGGTCAGTCTTACTATTGAATAAGAGCAGTAAAGTAGCTAAGGTCAGTCTTACTATTGAATCAGAGTAGTGGAGTAGCTAAGGTCAGTCTTACTATTGAATCAGAGTAGTGGAGTAGCTAAGGTCAGTCTTACTATTGAATCAGAGTAGTGGAGTAGCTAAGGTCAGTCTTACTATTGAATAAGAGCAGCAAAGTAGCTAAGGTCACTCTTACTATTGAATCAGAGCAGTGGAGTAGCTAAGGTCAGTCTTACTATTGAATCAGAGCAGTAAAGTAGCTAAGGTCAGTCTTACTATTGAATCAGAGCAGTAAAGTAGCTAAGGTCAGTCTTACTATTGACTAAGAGCAGTAAAGTAGCTAAGGTCAGTCTTACTATTGAATCAGAGTAGTGGAGTAGCTAAGGTCAGTCTTACTATTGAATCAGAGTAGTGGAGTAGCTAAGGTCAGT
>CAXITT010000765.1:252577-268303 GCA_964033795.1 Lymnaea stagnalis | reverse complement strand
CCACACCCTCTGTTGTCCCCCCCTCCGCCCCCCCCCCTATTGATCACCCCCCCCCCCCCCACCCCGTGTTGACCCCCCCCCTCCACCACCCCAAGTGTTGCCCCCCCCTCCGTCGCAGCCTGTTTTGACCACCCCCTCCACCACACCCAGTTTTGACCACCCCTCCACCACACCCAGTATTGACCACCCCCTCCACTACTACCAGTGTTGACCACTCCCTCTACCACACCCAGTGTTGACCATCCCCTCCACTACACCCAATGTTGACCGCCCCCTCCACCTCACTTGGCGTTGACTACCCCCTCAGCCCCCCCTTCCCATTCAAGTGCTCCTATCCCTATACCAATCGATTTGTTAAGGGATTCCGCCATTTTAAATTGCTCCCGGACGGACGACTCCACCAATGTTTCATCCGGATTTACGTTGTTGATGTTCACAGTGGCGTGCAACAAATGGGGTATTGACTACGGGGGGGGGGGGGGGGGGGGGGCACGCTTTTCTTAACTTGAGGGGTGGCATTTTGGACAAACTGCAATATATTTTTTTGTGGAAAAAGGGTGGCAAAAGTTTTGCCCGCCCCGGGCACCACTTACTCCAATGACACCGCTAAAACAGAAACTTGCGCGTGGTCAAACATCTCAGTCATGAGGCAACAATGAATTGGCGGACCCGGGGGGGGGGAGGGGGGAGGTATTTTTAAAAAGGTGGCACCAAGTAACTCGTGCCGGTTGTGCCCAGACCACCACAGCGTCTTCACAGCACAGGGCTGTTTATTTAACCAGCCGGCATTTCCGGCTGGAGAGATCCAGGATGTGATTTCATTTCACTTCCTTATCTTAGGCCCTTCGCTGTTAACGCGTCTTGAACTCCTTGTCTTTATCTCTGTACCCCTGTCTTACCACGCTGAGATTGTGTGGTAGGCCGATGTAAAAACTGTTCAGTAGGAGAATGGAACCTCAGTGACAGTCTGGGTGAGGCTAACGGAAAATAAATGAGTAGGATGGCCCGTGTAAAATGTGTGTGTGTNGGGGGGGGGGGGGGGGGGGGGTAACTGGAGTGCGCAGTGGTGGAACCATTACAATGCCAAGTGTAGGTGAGAGAGTTCTTCTTCTACTATTTCTTGAGGGCCCACGATTATTGTATTGATCATTCTGGCTCCTATTTATGTAGAGGGGATCCGCGATGTTTCTGTGCCTGGTATTGAAGAGGTCATTTCACTGGTTGCAATGGCTACTTAGTGAGGGTATCAGGAACTGGGGGTTGGAATGCATGGGGGCAATAGACGCAAACGTGTCTAGTGTAGCCGCCTCAACTGTTCCTTTGGAAGCTTGTTCCAGTCCCTGATTGTCTGAGGCGCTCCTGTACTGAGTTCTTGTTTTTAAGAGCCGGAACTGCCTGTCATGGCCTCGTCGCTGTCTNTGGGGGGGGGGGGGGGGGGGGGGGGGGGGGGGGGGGGGGAGAGGGACGAGTTTCTGTTAAATGCTGGAGCAGTGGACCAGCCCATTTTTGATCATGTACATCACATGCGTCAAACTCAAGGCCCGCGGGCCACATCCGGCCCACCGTATAACTATACCAGGCCCACGAAGTCTTGACCGGCGTACAATTATATCCACGTCAACGCTATGGTGTATCCAAATGTACACTTTGCTGAAAGACTTAGCTTACATCACGCCGAGTTTGCACGGTGCTTTAATGACCTTGAAGCACAGAAATATAATTTCGAGCTGTTTCGTAACCCATTCTTCATAGACGTTGGAAACTGCACCTGTAAATTTGCAGATGGAGCTAATGGTGCTGCAGTGAAATGGGACACCAAAGGCAAAGTACGACACAGTTGGGGCCGGCACAGCTCACTCGTTTCATTCCTGAAGACATGCCCCAGCTTCGTCTCCATGCGGCTCGAACATTGACCATGTTGGGTAGCACATATATTTGTTGGCTGCTGTTTTCTGTGATGAAGATTAACAAAAAATCACACAGAGTCGTCTCACTGATGAACACTTGCAGTCCATCATGAGAATCTCAGTGACACAGAACGTTACTCACAACAGAAACGAATGTACTTGTTTCTGTAGCCAAGAAAATGTGCCAAACATCCAGCTCTGACAAATTGGCATAAGAACAAAAATGGGTATGATAATGATTTAATTATTTTTTTTCTTCTGTTTTCATTCTATAAATGTTTCTTTAAAAAAAAAATATTAATGTTCCGCTCATTGAATGTTTAGCCTGTTCGGTCCGTAATCCTTAATGTGATTTGAGTTTTTGCCCACCGAGCGATTGAGTTTGACACCCCTGTTATACATCATGGAGAGCCTGAATAATCGTCGTCGTTCCTCCAATGGTGACCAGTGTTTCCAGCATGCCGCTAACACTAGAGGTATTCCTGCAGCGGTTCAGGACAAAACGTGCTGCTCGTCGCTGGACCGCATCCAACATGTCGATGCTCTTCTGGGTAAATGGGTCCCAGACTGAAGATGCGTATGGACAAAGGCTTTATAGGCTCTTTCTTTCACACTGGAGTTATCGATCTTTATATTGCGCCTTAGGAACCTTAGGGTTTTGTTTGCCTGGTTGCACACATTGTTAATGTTCTCGTCTCGACCTCTCTTTGAATGGTAACACCAAGGTAACTTACTGAGGAAACTCGCTCAAGGATATGGCCATGCCGTTCGCAAGGGTGGTGTAGAGGGGTACTACTTTTGGAGACTGACAAGGTCTGGCACTTGGCAGGATGAAATTCCATGTCCCAGCTCATCTCCCACTCGGCTAACCGATAGAGATCCTGTTGCAGCTGGTCCTGGTCAGAGCTGTTGGCGATCGTCCTATACACCGCTGTGTCATCTCCAAACAGTCTTGCTTGAGAGGTCAGTGTCTCAGATAGGTCATTGATGTCTGATATAATAGGAACAAAAAAGGGACCTAGAACCGAGCCCTGGGGGACCCCAGACTTAACACTGACAAAGGAGGAGCTTCAACGATCCACCCTACTGCCTGGCATCGGTTGCTGGGGAAGCTAGAGACCCATGTTTTAGTAGTACCTTGGATCCCCTATCTCTGAAGTTTGTGTAGAAGCAAACTATGATTGACACGGTCAAATGCCTTTGAGAAGTCCATCACCAGCACGCCAGTTTGCATGCTGTTCTCCAGATAGGTCATCGGGTCTTCTAATGCTTGCTGTTCTCCAGATATGTCATCAGGTCTTCTACTGCTTGCTGTTCTCCAGATAGGTCATCGGGTCTTCTACTGCATGCTGTTCTCCAGATATGTCATCAGGTCTTCTACTGCTTGCTGTTCTCCAGATAGGTCATCGGGTCTTCTACTGCTTGCTGTTCTCCAGATATGTCATCAGGTCTTCTACTGCTTGCTGTTCTCCAGATAGGTCATCGGGTCTTCTACTGCATGCTGTTCTCCAGATATGTCATCAGGTCTTCTACTGCTTGCTGTTCTCCAGATAGGTCATCGGGTCTTCTACTGCTTGCTGTTCTCCAGATATGTCATCAGGTCTTCTACTGCTTGCTGTTCTCCAGATAGGTCATCGGGTCTTCTACTGCATGCTGTTCTCCAGATATGTCATCAGGTCTTCTACTGCTTGCTGTTCTCCAGATTGGTCATCAGGTCTTCTACAAATTCAAAGAGCCAACAGGGATGTTTATTTTTGAATAAACGAGACCCGGCTGCGTGATGTTGAATTGGTCAGTGCCACCTGGGGCGGGACAAATTTTTTTTGACTCCCCCATTCCTTGAAAAATAGGAGGCCGAAAATGACGCCTTTCAAAATAAATAAACAAATGGCGCCCGGTGCTCTCCTACGCTTCCCTTCCTGGGTGTTACTACAACTCAATGACTTACGTCCAATGTCAACTCAATGACTTAAGTCCAATGTCAACTCAATGACTTAAGTCCAATGTCAACTCAATGACTTAAGTCCAATGTCAACTCAATGACTTAAGTCCAATGTCAACTCAATGACTAAAGTCCAATGTCAACTCAATGACTTAAGTCCAATGTCAACTCAATGACTTAAGTCCAATGTCAACTCAATGACTTAAGTCCAATGTCAACTCAATGACTTAAGTCCAATGTAGACAAAAACTTCAACGCTCCTCAACAGAAAATTAGCGTTTGAATATTTCATGAGATAAAAACGACCACTTAAATACCGTGTTGAATTCACATTAATCAACCCAAAGTGCAATGGGCATGTGGCGTGACTTAAGTGGTGCGTTAGAGGACCGTCAAGTCTCATTGTCGGAATTATTTTTACGACTCCGATCCGACCCAGAAGATGACTCGAGGGTAAAAAAAACAACGCTTAATGTAACTTGATCAAAGTTCCCTGCACTATCAAATAAATAGACACATTAAAGAAAAATAATTGTTTTTGAGGGGAGACGGGGTGTGTCGGGGTGTGTCGGGGTGTGTCGGGGTGGGTCGGGGTGGGTCGGGGTGTGTCGGGGTGGGTTGGGGTGGGTCGGGGTGTGCCTCCTGTGACATATTCAAATACCTTTTCCTTTAGTAAGATGACTCAATACCCAAACATTTGGAAATCCACTCAACTGTTTTAAAACAAGACTTAATCACACTTGATTCACGACAGGTTTTTCTTAAAAAATGTGCACCCGGAAACGGAACTCTCCACCCACAGAGTTTAAAAAAACAACTAGGGAATGAATTTCCCAGTGACTGAGTAATGAAGAATGTTTTCTTTGATTACAAACCGTTGAACCGCATCAGCGTCAGATAAAGCAAATAAGCAACACACGAATACAGCAGATCATTGGAACAGCTTTGAACCGTTAAATATAGAGTTGTTTTAAGCTAAAGTCTCTATTTTTTTTCAAAAATGGCTCCAAAAGGGGAAACAAACTAAGGTAAATGACGCCTGTGATCTTATTCTCTCACCCCCCCCCCCCCCCCCCCCCCCCCCCCCCGCCCCAACCCTCCCAAGTGCTCACTGTAAAAAAAGGAGAATACGTCACTGAAAAATTAATATAATTGAGGATGGTGTCTATCAACTTTTCACAAATCCGTGAACTTGATCAGCGTGACGAGTTGTGGACATGGGCTTTGGTGTATCTGTTTACAACATGGGCTTGACGTCACACAGTTCCTGGTTGACCCCCACCTGTTGTACGCGACAAATGAAGGGTGTAGCATGTTTCTGACAGCTGTTGGTTGAAGGAATCTTAACAACACCGACCCAATCTTCAACAACACCACCGACCCAATCTTCGTCAACAACACAGACACAATCTTTGTCAACACCACAGACACCTTCGTCAATAACACCGATCCAATCTTCGTCAATAACATCAACCCAATCTTCGTCAATAACACCGATCCAATCTTCGTCAATAACACCGATCCAATCTTCGTCAATAACACCGATCCAATCTTCGTCAATAACATCAACCCAATCTTCGTCAATAACACCGATCCAATCTTCGTCAATAACACCGACCCAATCTTCGTCAATAACACCGACCCAATCTTCGTCAACAGCACCGTCCCAATCTTCGTCAACAGCACCGACCCAATCTTTCTTCGTCAACACCACCGACTCAATCTTCGTCAACAACACCGACCCAATCTTCGTCAACAGCACCGTCCCAATCTTCGTCAACAGCACCGACCCAATCTTTCTTCGTCAACACCACCGACTCAATCTTCGTCAACAACACCGACTCAATCTTCGTCAACAACACCGACCCAATCTTCGTCAACAACACGGACACATTATTGTACTCCCACGCTTTAAATGTACAGCTCTAGCAGCAAATAGACCCGTACTTACCCAGAGACTTGAGTAGACAGAGAAAACGACTAATTTAACCCACTAACCTTTAAGTTTAGTCTACTTACCAGTGTTCATCTCATCCTAGGAGATCCTGAGGTGTCTGCCTCCAGGGGACCGTACACCTGACCTCTGCTACAAGGAGAGCAAACACGGCACCCAGGCTAGGATCTCCGTTAAACGGTGCTGGGAACAAATCATTCTCTCCCGGTGCTGGTCCAAGCGAAGTTTAGAACTTACAATAAAGAAATGACATGTGTAAGGGGTGGGGGTCGGGGTGGGACGGTGGGGGTTGAGCAACCCGAGTCAGCCTTTACGTACTGGGCAACTCAGTTTATCCATGGTATCTAAGCAGGGGGGGGTGGGGGTGGGGGTGGCTGGGTTGAGCGACCCGAGCCAGCCTTAACGTGGGACGGTGGGGGTTGAGCAACCCGAGTCAGCCTTTACGTACTGGGCAACTCAGTTTATCCATGGTATCTAAGCATGGGGGGGTGGGGGTGGGGGTGGCTGGGTTAAGCGACCCGAGCCAGCCTTAACGTACTGGGCAACTCAGTATATATCATGGTAGTGTGGGGTAGGTGACGGTGTTTGGCCATGTTATTGTGATACACACCACCAAGTAGCTATCGGTGCCAGTCTTTGTATCGATTTGAACCAATTTTTTTTAAAAATCGTTTACGATAATTGAACGGAAGGCAGTTTAATAGCTAGTGACAAGGTGCAATGTAAACCTAAGGGGTTGGCAGAGGTTGGTTCTAAAGTCAGAGTCTGGTTGGGGGGGGGGTAGTTACAAAGGAGATAAAATTGGTTTTAAAGCTGATGATGTCAGCTGTCATGAAGGTGCTTGCAAGAGGTAGGTGAGGGTCGTTGTAAATTGAAAAATTGATGAGAATGGTTGTAAGGCCAGGGGTTATGAAAATTGTGCTTGCAGTGCGGGTAAATGGTGTTGTGGTGAGTGTATAGACTTGCAGTGTTTGTAAAGGGTGTTGTGAGTTTGTAGATTTGCAGTGCTTGTAAAGGGTGTTGTGGTGAGCGTATAGACTTGCAGTGTTTGTAAAGGGTGTTGTGGTGAATGTATAGACTTGCAATGTTTGTAAATGGTGTTGTGATGAGTGTATAGACTTGCAGTGTTTGTAAATGTTGTTGTGGTGAGTGTATAGACTTGCAATGTTTGTAAATGGTGTTGTGATGAGTGTATAGACTTGCAGTGTTTGTAAAGGGTGTTGTGGTGAGCTTATAGACTTGCAATGTTTGTAAATGGTGTTGTGATGAGCGTATAGACTTGCAGTGTTTGTAAATGGTGTTGTGATGAGTGTATAGGCTTGCAGTGTTTGTAAATGGTGTTGTGGTGAGTGTATAGACTTGCAATGTTTGTAAATGGTGTTGTGATGAGTGTATAGACTTGCAATGTTTGTAAATGACGTATTAATGAGTGTATAGACTTGCAATGTTTGTAAAGGACGTATTAATGAGTGTATAGACTTGCAATGTTTGTAAATGACGTATTAATGAGTGTATAGACTTGCAATGTTTATTAATGACGTATTAATGAGTGTATAGACTTGCAATGTTTGTAAATGGTGTTGTGGTGAGCGTATAGACTTGCAATGTTTGTAAATGACGTATTAATGAGTGTATAGACTTGCATGTTTGTTAATGGTGTTGTGGTGAGCGTATAGACTTGCAATGTTTGTAAATGACGTATTAATGAGTATATAGACTTGCAATGTTTGTAAATGGTGTTGTGGTGAGCGTACAGGGGCAAACATGATCGTGGGTCCTCAAAATATAGAAGAAGAAGAAAGAAGAAATATGTAAAAATGTGGGGGGGGGGGTGTAAAGTCTGTAAATATGGGGGATGTAAGGACGGTAAAGATGGGGAATGTAAGGACTGTAAAGATGGGGATCCTGAGGACTCTAAAAATCGGGGATCTTAAGTGAGGTAAAGATAGGACTTTTGTAAATGGTGTTGTGGTGAGCGTACAGGGGCAAACATGATCGTGGGTCCTCAAAATATAGAAGAAGAAGAAAGAAGAAATATGTAAAAATGTGGGGGGGGGGGGTGTAAAGTCTGTAAATATGGGGGATGTAAGGACTGTAAAGATGGGGAATGTAAGGACTGTAAAGATGGGGATCCTGAGGACTCTAAAAATCGGGGATCTTAAGTGATGTAAAGATAGGACTTTTTAAGATAAGGGAAATGAGAAATGTAAAAATGAAGGATGTAAGCGCTGTAAAGATGGGGGAGGTGAGGAATTCAAATATGGGGATGTAAGGTCTGTAGAGATGGGGGATGTGAGAACTGTAAAGATGGGTGGATGTAAGGGTTGTAAAGTTTGGTGGATGTAAGGGTTGTAAAGTTTGGTGGATGTAAGGGTTGTAAAGATGGGTGGATGTAAGGGTTGTAAAGTTTGGTGGATGTAAGAGTTGTAAAGATGGGTGGATGTAAGGGTTGTAAAGTTTGGTGGATGTAAGGGTTGTAAATGCTGGAACTTCGATTGAGGTCGGTTTAAGTTAATTGGAATAAAGGGTGTTTCAATGGTTCTAGCAATCGTATTCGCTGTGTTAGATTGAACTAAATGTTCTAGTAATCGTATTCGCTGTGTTAGATTGAACTAAATATTCTAGTAATCATATTCGCTGTGTTAGATTGAACTAAATGTTCTAGTAATCATATTCGCTGTGTTAGATTGAACTAAATGTTCTAGTAATCATATTCGCTGTGTTAGATTGAACTAAATATTCTAGTAATCATATCCGCTGTGTTAGATTGAACTAAATGTTCTAGTAATCATATTCGCTGTGTTAGATTGAACTAAATGTTCTAGTAATGATATTCGCTGTGTTAGATTGAACTAAATGTTCTAGTAATCATATTCGCTGTGTTAGATTGAACTAAATGTTCTAGTAATCATATTCGCTGTGTTAGATTGAACTAAATGTTCTAGTAATCATATTCGCTGTGTTAGATTGAACTAAATGTTCTAGTAATCATATTCGCAGTGTTAGATTGAACTAAATGTTCTAGTAATCATATTCGCTGTGTTAGATTGAACTAAATGTTCTAGTAATCATATTCGCTGTGTTAGATTGAACTAAATGTTCTAGTAATCATATTCGCTGTGCTAGAATGAACTAAATGTTCTAGTAATCATATTCGCTGTGCTAGAATGAACTAAATGTTCTAGTAATCATATTCGCTGTGCTAGAATGAACTAAATGTTCTAGTAATCATATTCGCTGTGTTAGATTGAACTAAATGTTCTAGTAATCATATTCGCTGTGTTAGATTGAACTAAATGTTCTAGTAATCATATTCCTTGTGGGAACCATCTGATGGGTAATTGTATTGCTCATAGGAGTTGACTGAACTTGATCTGATGGGTCATTGTATTGCTCATAGGAGTTGACTGAACTTTATCTGATGGGTCATTGTATTGCTCATAGGCAATTTAAATCGGGATAACAAAAGTGACCTGCATTTGTTCAATAGACCACTGCAGCCGCTGGGAAGTGTGTGTAAGTGTGACTTTTCTCTCTTTATATATCTCTCTCTCCCTCACTCTCTCTTTCTCTATACCTCTCTTGAGTTGGGGTGGAAAGATTTGTTCGAAAACCTGGCCCTGTTCTCCTTTAAGAAACTTTTATTTTTAATTTAAATTAATGCGAAATTGTGACTCTATGCTATGGGAACTGATTGTGAAGAGAAAAATAAATATAACAAATTATATATTGTTAAAGCATTGGCTTCTATTGTGAGAAATTAATCTCTTGTTTTAAGTTATGGCTCGTTCACACAGTGTACAACAAAGGACGATACCATAGAAAAATAAAATAACAAAAGTACGACACCCAAAACAGTACCAATCACAATTAATAAGATTTAATTCAGTAATAATATAATTACAAACCAAAAAAAAATATAATTACAAATCATCAACTTACAGTATGGTAGATCTTGTATCGGTACACAGTTAACACGGTTAGTAACAATGTGCCAATGAATTATGAAGAATGATCAATGCGAATAACACATATAAGTACACAAAGAATAATACAATTGTCTCGTGAAGTTAAAAATATCTATTAATCTCCGTCTCTCTCTGTGCCTGTCAATCACTTATATATGTGGGTCTACCGACGAGTCTAGAAACGACCTTACTTTTCTAATACAATCGAGAACCTTTGACAAGATACTAGTAGACCTACTAACCATGTTTAATTGGAAGCCGGCAGTAAACAAGATACATCAAAGAGATTTAACCACGCCCACAACAAACGTTACCGTCTGCTAGGAGTCTAATGCGGGGTCAAAGAAAGTTCACGCACGGGGAAAACTAGTTCTTCATAACAATATATAGATATATATAAATTACATTTTATAAATATTTTCGACCAGATCACATGTTTCAAGCATTAGTGATATAGAAAAATAAAAAGTTATTTATTTTTGGCTCCACATTTTATAGCTAAAGGGAGAGTGTCATTTCATGTTTGATGCAATAATAAAAAAGTGTTAGTGTCATTTTATAAATGTGTCATGTGTGTACGAACAGCAACGTCATATTTAAACGTCCTTGTTTGCTTGCGTGTATGATGTACATTTCATAAAATTGTAATTCTAGTAATGCTTGATATTTCAATAATTTTTATCCCACGTTAGTACTGCTTAATATTGCAAACAATTCTCTCCCATGTTAGAACTGCTTGATATTTCATACAACTGTCTTCCATGTTAGTACAGCTTGATATTTTACACAATTATCACCCATGTTAGTACAGCTTGATATTTCATACAATTATCTCCCATGTTAGTACAGCTTGATATTTCATACAAATGTCTCATATACAAGTGTGTCATATGCTACAGTCATAGTATTACTTGATATGCTTGATATGCCACCATGCTAGTACTGCTTGACATGCTATCATGCTAGTTCCCTCAGCCTCTTAGTATGACACAGAAGACAGTGGAGTCAGTTAAGCACTGCATGACCAGAAACAAGCTTTAACTGAACGATGAAAAGACTGAGCTGATCCCATTGCTACCGCTCAGAAGCTAAAATCTGTAAATAACACATCATCCCTTACTCTCTCAGGTATACAGATTGAGTTTGCTCAAACAGTGCGAAACCTGGGTGTCTACTCAGACAGAACACTAACTATGGAAAATCTCATTAACACGCTTTGCAAAGGCGATTTTTCTAGAGCTGAGCAGAATTAGCCATATCAGACCTTTCTTAACGTTTGATGCATCAAATAGGATGATGTCTGCATTTGTGCTATCATGCGTGGACTACTGCAATACTCTCATAGTGGGTTTTCCGGCTACGCTCCTGGATAGAATTCAAAAAGCACAGAATAATGCGGCTTGCATTGTTCTGCGCAAACACAAATTTGACCATGCTAAATCACTGCTGAGAGAGTTGCATTGGCTGCCGGTCCACGCTCGCATAGAGTACTAAATTGCAGCTCTGTGCTACCGCTGCTTACATGACCTGGCGCCGTCATATCTCAAAGTGCTCATGACACCTTATGTACCCTCAAGATCACTCCGTTCATCCGATAGTGGCAAACTCTGGACACCGCGAGTCAGCCAATGGAAGGCTCACTTTCGCGTTTGCTGGCGTAAGAATTGGGAACGACCTTCCTGTCGCTCTCAGAAACAGCTAAACACTGCAGTCTGTCAAAAGCTGCGTTGAAAACACATATTTCTCGCAAACACCTGCTGAGAGGATGTGGTCTACCTGCTGGGGTGATGTGGTCTACCTGCTGGGGTGATGTGGTCTACCTGCTGGGGTGATGTGGTCTACCTGCTGGGGTGATGTGGTCTACCTGCTGGGGTGATGTGGTCTACCTGCTGGGGTGATGTGGTCTACCTGCTGGGGTGATGTGGTCTACCTGCTGGGGTGATGTGGTCTACCTGCTTCTGGGGTGATGTGGTCTACCTGCTGGGGTGGTGTGGTCTACCTGCTGGGGTGATGTGGTCTACCTGCTGGGGTGATGTGGTCTACCTGCTGGGGTGATGTGGTCTACCTGCTGGGGTGATGTGGTCTACCTGATGGGGTGATGTGGTCTACCTGCTGGGGTGATGTGGTCTACCTGCTGGGGTGATGTGGTCTACTTCATTATTTTCAATGGAGCTTGCTCATATTCCTCGATATATATAGGCTTGTATTGTCCAATGGCTTGTATTGTCCATTGGCTTGTATTGTCCATCGGCTTGTATTGTCCATCGGCTTGTATTGTCCACCGGCTTGTATTGTCCACCGGCTTGTATCGTCCATCGGCTTGTATCGTCCATCGGCTTGTATTGTCCATCGGCTTGTATGTAGATTGTGTATTGCTGCGTGATGTATTTTATTGTGCTTCGAGACTTAATTAGGGATGAAGCGTGTTTTTTAAATGAACTTTATTATTATTACCATGCTAGTACTACTTGCTTTGCCACCATGCTACTTGATATGCTACAATGCTAGTACTACTTGATATGCTACCATGCTAGTACTACTTGATATGCTACTTGCTATGCTACCATGCTAGTACTACTTGATATGCTACCATGCTACTTGCTATGCTACCATGCTATACTACCATGCTACTTGCTATGCTACCATGCTAGTACTACTTGATATGCTACCATGCTAGTACTACTTGGTATGCTACCATGTTACTTGCTATGCTACTTGCTATGCTACCATGCTAGTACTACTTGATATGCTACCATGCTACTTGCTATGCTACCATGCTAGTACTACTTGATATGCTTCCATGCTAGTACTACTTGGTATGCTACCATGTTACTTGCGTTGCTACTTGCTATGCTACCATGCTAGTACTACTTGATATGCTACCATACTAGTACTACGTGATATGCTACAATGCTACTTGATGTGCCACCATGCTAGTACTACTTCATATGATACCATACTACTTGATATGCTACCATTTTACTTGATATGCTACATGATACTTGCTATGCTACCATGCTAGTACTACTTGCTATGCTACCATGCTAGTACTAATTGCTATGCTACCATGCTAGTACTACTTGATATGCTACCATGCTACTTGCTATGCTACCATGCTAGTACTACTTGTTATGCTACCATACTAGTACTACGTGATATGCTACAATGCTACTTGATGTGCCGCCATGCTAGTACCACTTCATATGCTACCATGCTACTTGATGTGCTACCATGCTACTTGATGTGCTACCATGCTAGTACTACTTGATATGCTACCATGTTAGTACTACGTGATATGTTACAATGCTACTTGATGTGCCACCATGCTAGTACCATTTCATATGCTACCATGCTACTTGATGTGCTACCATTTTACTTGATATGCTACCATGCTACTTGATGTGCTACCATCCTACTTGATATGCTGATATGCTAGTACTACTTGATATGCTACCATGCTACTTGATGTGCTACCATCCTACTTGATATGCTGCTATGCTAGCACTACTTGATATGCTACCATGCTACTTGATGTGCTACCAAGCTACTTGATATGCTACTACGCTAGTACTACTTGATATGCTACCAAATAAATCTTCTTTACTCTGTTTAAACTAAAAAAAAACACAATTAACCGATATTTTTTTCAAAAAGACTTGAATGCCACAAAATGTAAGATACCCAGGTCACCATGGATCTAATATCCCTGTTCACCTAAGATCCATCTTCACCTAAGATCCATCTTCACCTAAGATCCATCTTCACCTCTCTCCTTCATACGCACCAAAAAGCAAACAGCACTTTTTTTTTTTTTTTGAAAAGGCGAGCGAACATCCTAACGGCAACAGCTTCTAATTCCTTCAAGAAGTTGTTTACAACGCGTTGCATCTGGTGACGTCGCGTTGACCTATGACCTCTCAGCCACGCTTGAACTTTTTGGGCTATACGTCATCCAATGTTTCCTGGACCGCTGCGGTGCAAGCTTTAAAATATCTGTTTTTCTTTCTGCTCTGGTGACATACTTTGTACGTCTGCGTATATGTAAGGTTGACTTGAAAAGGGGGGGGGGAGGTGGGGCCTGACCGGATTTCTGTACCAATAAGAAGTTTAGCCCACCTGCTTGGCTTTCATGCTGGTGGAGGGAAAAAAATAGGGTGGGGGGANGGACCGCTGCGGTGCAAGCTTTAAAATATCTGTTTTTCTTTCTGCTCTGGTGACATACTTTGTACGTCTGCGTATATGTAAGGTTGACTTGAAAAGGGGGGGGGGAGGTGGGGCCTGACCGGATTTCTGTACCAATAAGAAGTTTAGCACACCTGCTTGGCTTTCATGCTGGTGGAGAGAAAAAAATAGGGTGGGGGGAAATGTAGTGTGCAAAAGTTATTTTTACAATTACGGGCAACTATGTGTTAAAGAATTTGACTGACATATTACGGTAAGCAGACAGGGGAAAGGGTGGTGGCAAGTGGATGGGCCGTAAGAATAAAAGGTAAAGGGCGGGTGTTGGGGGGCTGGGGTAAAAAAAAAAAATCTTTTTCATTTCACACTTTTTATTAAAATTTATATATATTTATAGGTTAGCAAGATTGGATTGCCCGGATTATAAATAGTCGGGCCTCGCAGTGGGACCAAAATTCTTTTGGAGAAGAAACTTAACTAACGTTTGTGGCGACGTCACAAGCAAGGACAAGACCTGGAGTAGCGGCATACGGCAGGTAGACAGCAACATCACCGCGACACAGGTAACTAGCCTCGCACAGGTAAGGAAGGTAGACATACGATTATTGAGATAGATAAAACTTCGCAAATAGTCTTTAACAAAATTAGCCGAGCAAATAGACAGACTTTTTCCCCACCACAAAAAGAAAAGGGGGGGGGGGGGAATAAGATAAATTCTGTCTCGAAGGCGCGTTGCCTGTGTATAAAGATATAAAGATAAAATTTGCTGTGTATAAAATATCATTTGGTTTTTATAAATTTTTCCCCCCCAAAAAAAGAAAAGGGGGGGGGGGGGGGAATAAGATAAATTCTGTCTCGAAGGCGCGTTGCCTGTGTATAAAGATATAAAGATATAATTTGCTGTGTATAAAATATCATTTGGTTTTTATAAAGATATAACTCATTTGCCTGTGTATAAGGATATCAGTCATTTGCTGTGTATGAAGTTATTATTTAGTTTGTATAAAGATATCAGCCATATTCCTGTGTATAAAGATATCAGTCATTTTCCAGTGTATAAAGATATCAGTCATTTTCATGTGTATAAAGATATCAGTCATTTTCCAGTGTATAAAAATATAAGTCATTTTCCAGTGTATAAATATACGTTATTTGCCAGTGTATAAATATATCATATCCTTTGTATAAAGACATCAGTCATTTGCCAGTGTATAAAGATATAAGTTATTTGCCAGTGTATAAAGATATCATTCATTTACTTGCGTATAAAGATTATCAGTCATTTGGCAGTGTATAAATATATGTCATTTCCAGTGTATAAAGATATCAGTCATTTTCCTGTGTATAAAGATATCAGTCATTTTCCTGTGTATAAAGATATCAGTCATTTATCTGTGTATAAAGATATCAGCCATTTTCCAGTGTATAAAGATATCAGTCATTTACCTGTGTTTAAAGATATCATGGGCTATGTATACAGAGATCATTTGCTGTGTATAAAGATATCATTTGATATACATAAAGATATCAGTTGCTGTCCATAAAGTTATAAGTCATTTACATGTGTATAAAGATATCAGTCATTTGCTTGAGCATAAAGGTATTTATTATTTATTGTGCATAAAGATATCATTTTTTCTGTAGAAAGTTATCAAAATTTTGCTTGCGTGTGAAGACATCAGTTATTAGAATTGTGTATAAATAAATCATATATATATATATATATATATATATATATATATATATATATATATATATATATATATTGTTACACAC